>SJYT01056690.1:419292-510396 GCA_006410635.1 Cephalophus harveyi
AAGAGTAACGTGCTATTCTTATCACTTGATGAAGAAGTCATATTTCCAGAAATCTATCCTTTAAGAAATTCCTGAATCCAGAAATAACTTAGCACATAAAGAAGTTTATCACAGTGTTATTTATAACAATGAATATCAGACCAACCTGACTATCCAAAAAGAGGGATGTTTAAGAAACCAATGACCATATTTTCATTTGGATACATGATGACAGATGGCTTAGCCATTTCTTGTGATGTTTACCAAAAAGTTAATAAATAAAATACTTATAAAATTTAATTAAAAAGAAAAATACATAATTGCACTGTGTGTATGTATTGAAAGCACTATGCACAGAAAAAAAGGTGGAGATGAGCTGGGAGAAGAAAATATACCAAGTAAATAGTGTAGTTTTCTTGGGCAGTGGTTTCTTTTCTCCTCCTCCCCCTCCCCACTTGTTCTTTCTTCTCTGTACTTTTCTGTATTTTCACATTTTCTTCAAATAGAATACATTTTTTTTTCCATTTAAAACAGGATGCATATTTAACTCTGTTGCTTCCTTGTCCTTATTGGAAGATATTGAACAAGAACAATGTGTGACAGCCATGCTTTTCATTCTTCCAACACTGAAAAATAGTCCTTAGACTTGAAAGTACAGAAATTTTGTGTGGAATACAATGTGTCATTTTTGTGGCTTCCTCTTGCCCCAAGGCTTCCTTTCTCTGACTGACCTCATCCACAATGATAAACCGCTATCCTTTACATGTGGACTTCCCTGTGTCCAGAGAGCTTTGCTTCAGCTCATTTCAGTTCACACTTTGCTTATCGGAGCTTGTCTGCAACATTAATGTAAGAGGTTCACTTAGAGAATGGAAGCAACATATTTTGAGGGAGAGTGGAAGGTTTTTGTCGCTTCATCTGGGAACCAGGGAAACATTCTAAGAGAATGTATGTACCTGACTGTGGGGAGGCAATTTGACACAACAGTTTGAGGTGCAAGAAGGCATATGTGGAAGAAGGGATTGTCCAACACACTCACTTGTATAATCAAAGAACCCTACTTGCTGGCCTTTGGATGTGTCTTATTCCGTCTCTCCACCTTTCCAAACACCTCATGTATTATTTCTCCTCCTAGAATGCTCTCTCTTATCCTGTCTATTCTGACTCAAGTTCTGTCTCTATCTTTCTTTCAAACTTAGCCTCTTTAAAAATAACGCATATAAGCTTTATATATAAAGATATTTATCTCTTACTTGTAATATTATGCTTGATCACAAATCACTCTTCTAAAATGTTCCAACTAAAAACCACTGTGTGTGTTAGTCACTCAGTCGTGTCCACCTCTTTGTGACCCTGTGGGCTGTAGCTCACCAGGCTTCTCTATCCACGGAATTCTCTGGGCAAGCATACTGGAATGGGTTGCCATTTTCTTTTCCAAAAAACCACTTCAACTCTGTAATTTTTCTTATTTTTTTTCCATTTCACAATAATATTTTGAAAAAAATACTGATGTATAGAAACATTACACAAAAATCATATTAATAAAATATGGTGCAGGTTCATTCTCTTGGATGTCTTCTCCAAAATTTCAAGGATATAGGAAAATGTTGGGAACCATAAAACAGAGGCATAATGATTTTAGTTATGATTACTTCTGAAGTTATAAGAGTTTGCTTTATGGATGCCTATTTAACTCTGCTTCTCTTTTCTGATTTTCAATCAGTATTTCCTCAAAATATTTAGAAAAAAGCTTAGGTTTATCTTGGATATGTAGAAAGAATAAATATACTGAGCAGATACAAGAACAAATCAACCCAGAATCCATGGGTAGCCAGCCTAGCAGAATGTAAGTCACTGAGCAGCAACCAGCAGTTTCTTTGAAGAGCAAATCAGTTTTTCTGCAGATCAGTTTAATTACTTTCAATGTTAGAAGGAAAGGACATGTGCACAAACAGGAAGTCTTTGATATAACCTTTATGGTCTTCAAGAAGCTTTTAATTTCTGACTTCTACTGTACTACTCAGGGTTGCCAACAGTCCTGTAATGCCAACCAAAAGGTGTTCATCTGCATTCTCCTTAGCAGTCTTTTTTTTGTGTGAAGACCATGCTTCTTCTGCACTGGGAATCCCACTTCCACTGTATTATGCTTCCTGTCACTCAGTACGTGTGTCCTGCCTCCAATCCAAGCAGCTATGACATGGGAAGGCTCTTCAGTAACTATAATATCAAGACCTTCTTTCTTTTACTTTTTTTTAAAAAAGACTTTTGATGTAGATGAGGACCATTTTTAAAGTTTCATTGAATCTGTTACAATATTGCCTATGTTCCATATTTTGGTCTTTTTGCCAGGAGACATTGAGACCTTAGCTCTCCAACCAGAGATCGAACCTGCACCCCCTGCATTGGAAGGTGAAGTTTAACCACTGGATCACCAGGGAAGTCCCCCTTCTTTCTTTTACAGTGATGTTGTCTGAGGCATGTTCTCAGGTGCTTCAGTCATGTCCAGCACTTTGAGACCCTATCAACTGTAGCCTGCCAGGTTCCTTTGTCCATGGGATTCTCTAGGCAAATATACTGGAATGGGTTGCCATGCCCTCCTCCAGGGGATCTTCCCAGCCCAGGGATTGAACCTGCATCTCTGTGTCTCCTGCATTGCAGGCAGGTTCTTTACCTACTGAGCCACCTGGGAACCCCCTTTTATGATAATATTGAACTGTAAGTTGGTACTACAATCCATGAGATTCACTAGTGAAACAAACATAAACAGAGCCCTCAGGTTATCTCTGCAAATAGCCTCTGTCTTGTTTATCTACCATTGCATAACAAATTACCCCCAAATTTAGCAGCTTCGAGCAATAATCAATATTTATTATATCACAAAGTTCTTGAGGGTCAAAATTTAGGAGCAGCTTACATGAATGATTCAAGCTTGATATCTCTCATATAATGACTTGGTTTGCAATTATCTGAAGCTTTGACCTGGGCTGGATGATCTACTTCCAAGGTGGCTCACTCACATAGCTGGCAGGTTGGTTGTGACTGTTAACAAGGGGCCTCAGTTCCTTTCCATGTGGGCTTCACCAGAAGGCTATTCAACATGGGGGATAACTTTTCCCAAAGAGCTGGTCAAAGCCACAGTCACTTATATGACCCAGCCTGGGAAATCACAGACCATCATTTCCACAGTATCATATTGATTACACAAGATCAGCCCTATCCAATGTGAAGGGCGTGATAACAAAAAGCAAAGATTACTGGGAGTCAAGTTGGTCATCCTGTTATTGCTCAAGACACCTTCTATCGAGATATGGAATTGTTCTTTGATCAGTTTGAATCTAAAGTGGCCTGTGACTGTTTTGAACAACTGAATACAACGGAAATGATGCTATGTATATGCGCATGTGCTCAGTTGTGCCTGACTCTTTGCGATCCCATTGACAGTAGCCCACCAGACTCCTTTGTCCATGGAATTGTCCAGGCAAGAATACTGGAGTGGGTTGCCATTTCTTCTTCCAGACAATCTTCCCGACACAAGAACTGAACCTGCGTCTCCTGAGTCTCCTGCATCTCCTGCACTGGCAGGTGGGTTCTTTTCCACTGGGCCACCTGGGAAGCCCAAGTGATACTATGCCAGTTCCAAATTAAGAGTCTTTTAAGGACACTGGAAGTTGTTTTCTTTTTGTTTTGTTTTTTGACGTTTGGAGCCCTGAGCCATTCTCTAAGAAGTTCAGACTAGAGCTTCACTGGTGGCTCAGTGGTAAAGATCCCTGATCTGAGTTCAATCCCTGCTCCAAGAAGATCCCATATGCCAAGAGAGGCAACTCAATCCAGTGCACAACAACTATTGAACCTGTGCCCTAGAGCCTGGGGAGCTGTAACTACTGAGCGCACACACTGCAACTACTGAAACCCATGGCCCTAGAGCCTGTGCTCTGAAGCAAGAGAAGCCCACACGCTGCAACTAGAGACTAGCCCCTGCTCACCACAACTAGAGAAAGGCCCGAGCAGCAGCAGAGGCCCAGCACAGCCAAAAATGAAATAAATAGATAAAATTTAAAAAAAGAAGTTTAGGCTGCCTTGCTGAAAAAATAGCTATATCCTGGTATATTGAGGTATTGGACATGCGTGCAAAGAAGGACATCTTGCTTAATTATTCAGATGACTCCAGAATCTATTACTGAAGGACTGCAACCATATGAGAAATTTCAAGTTAATATCACCAGCTGAGTCTGCCAATTCATGGAACTATGAGACTATGAAATGATTTGCTATCCAATGATAGAAAATCAGGACAAAAGTTATGCAACTTTGTATTATTCATTCTTGATACTTTATGTATACCTTTGTATTACAGCAAAAGTTCCATGATGGCAGGGAACAGTACCTGAATTACTATGATGGCATCTTAACTGGTTTTTCACAATATTCTTGCCTCCAACCATTTTCTAAATAATAGTCAAAGTGACTATCAACATAAAACTTGTATCAAAGTCTATCCCCATCCTCACATGATTCTATGCTTCAATTTTATATATGATTGCAGTCTATATACCAATACTACTCTTTCATAACATGTATAGCACTTTATTTTAAATCATAATTTGCATAATCATTTTTTTAATGTTGTTCTCCCCAACTAGATATAAATCTCTAAGAGGCAAGGTGCCTTATCCATTGGTCTAGCCTCTGTGTCAAGCACAATGCTTAGTATATAGTAGCCATTCAATAATTTGTTAAATGAATAACTTTTTAAAAATGGCTTTTACAGTTCACTTGATTTTGTATTAGCAAATAAGTTGTGTTAGGGAGTAACTAACTTGCCTCTTTGGGCTATTTCCAGTTGCAATAAATATATAAAACCAATTAATGTTTCAGCTAATTTTTCACAGGCTTCCAGAAATAGGTCAAGAAAAGAGTTACGTGAAATGTGACATATGTTCCAGTCTTAAACTAAGAATTCTGTTAAGATAAGCAGAGTTATGGCCACTCTTTATTGAGAATAGCTATTCAGATTCTATCTAATTCATCAAAGCAAAATAAATGATAATCCTCCCACTTCCTTTTGCCAGTTCTCATTTTTATTTTCTACAGAATTTTTTAATGATTTCCTACATTTTCTATTGCATATTTATATGTATTAACTTATTTAGACTAAGAATAAAAAATTCTCCAGCTCCTTCCTTTGGCGACCTTGGAAAGCATAAAGCCTTGGTTAATATAATCAGACCAATCCTAGAAAATTAAAATCACCACCCAAAATGCTTCTGCATTTTTAAAAAATGGAGCCAGACAGACTGTTAGGTAAAGCATATGTTAACAAAGCACAGAAGTGGTTAAACACAAGGACATTTCCCTATATAGGAGACCAAAGGCCCAAATATTCAATAACAAAAATTTTAGCCATATGTGCACTTATGTAGAACAGATTATTAACTGTTATCCTCTGTAAATATAAGAAATGAATTACAATAAATCTGAATAATTTTAATTTATTTTTTTTCTGAAATCACAGCCATTAGGCAGTGGTGATCATTCAGTGGAAATATTCATCAAGATACATGTATGACAGAAATACCAAGTTCATTTTGGGATGTCAAATGGAGGCAGATTCTACAAATGCTTATATTCAAAAACATTTTCAGAGTAATTACGCGTTTTTGGACAACATTTTCAGCATCCTTTTTCTTTTTTTCTTACATATGTTTCTAAATCTGTGTTTGGAATCCAAATTTTAAATTTAATTACCAGCAGAAGAATATGCTTACTTAACATCCAATTTAATCCTAAATTACCCTGAAATTCATAGAGGCTCATGGGAGTTTAGGGTTGGAAGTTTCCTAAAGTTTATCTAATCCAGTGGTTTTCAAGATTAATACGCTCTAGAATCACCTAGTTGTTGTTCTTTGGGTTACCCTGGTGGCTCAAACTGTAAAAGATCTGCCTGCAATGTGGGAGAACTGGGTTCAGTCCCGAGGTCAGGAAGATCCCTTACAGAATGGAGTGGCTACCCTTCCAGTATTCTTGCCTGAAGAACCCCATGGACAGAGGAGTCTGGCAGGCTACAGTCCATGGGGTTGCAAAGAATTGGCACGACTGAGCAACTAACACATTCAGAATCACCTAGAGGACTTATTAACATACAGATTGCTGGGTTCCACCCTCCAAACGCATGGAGTTTTTGAATCCATGCGTTTGGTAGGGGGGGCGGTGCTGAGAATTTGCTTCTATAGCTAGTTCCCAGATCATGTTAATGTTAGTGGTCCAGAAGCCTCCCTTTGAGGATCATTGATCTAACCAACTGCTTAAATTTTACAGATAAAGAAAGAAAGTCCCAGAAAACTTGAAAAATTAATCCAATGATTCTGCCACAGTCAGTGACAAAATGGCAGGAAAGGGTAAGATTAGAAGACAGTTTTCCTATTTCCAAGTAGAATGTTCCTCTGATACTACTTTCTTATTCTGAAGTATATTTAGTACCATATGAGGCATTGATTAATAAGCTGCAGAAAAAATAAGTCACAGCTGAGGAAAAGGAAAGACAACATAAACATGGTCTCTCCCATTCAACAAAATTAAAGACATGCAGGACCACACCAAAAATTGAATGATTCAGGTATTTCTTTGTGGCCACTACTCCCCTTTTGAAGTTCATTTCCCTCTAAACATCTAAGGACTTACTTTGCATTCTTACATTGCAACGTCTTTGTTGATAACTTTTCAGTAATTCCATTAAAGCAAATCACAGGGTTGTCAAATCTTCAAGGATCAGAAGATCATGAGTTGACAAGTAGCAGATGCACAGAAAGAAGTTTTAAATAATGTGCATTCATTCCCCATGTGGAGTAAAGAAGAATACCTATTACTCCATGATAGGAAAAACCAGCCAGGAAGTAACGAAGAATGGAGTTATGCCACGATATTTACTATTTCTCCCACTTTTATGCAGTGAAGAACCAAAAAATTCAGTAGAAAGAAAACCCTTAGATTTTCCAACAAGCTGTTTCTGTTTAAGGACAGAAGTTTCTGTTAAAATTTAGTATAATTGTGATGTCACTGAGCACAGTGAAAGCTGCAGGCAAACAGAACATTCTCATTGTAATACCACTACTGTAGGCATATTTGAAACACTATAGCTTCTTCAGACTATAATTATAACTGTTTGCTGCTTCTGTGGTTTCTAAGATAATAGAAGTTGTTCACAAAATTTACACAACACTGATGTGTTGCATATAAAATATAGACAGTCACGTGCAAAATATCCCATTATATATTTTCTCATAGAGAAAAACAGCTGAGAAACCTACAGACCATCAAATTATGACTCCAGTGTTTCATTACAAGCAATTAGACTCCGGAACCCAAAGGTACAACCAAAATGCTTGGTGTAATTTGGCTAATACCATTTAAGAGCTGGGCCACAGGTGTTTAAATCTGCAGAAAAGAAAAGTCCCGGTGGCTCTAGGGTCTTATTACTTTACTTTTAATTCCTTCCATTGCCTGCACATCAAAGGTGGAACCTGGGAGAAAATATATGTTAAATGAGGAGAGAGATTCAAAATTCCACTGATTCATTCCACAAGCACTGAGTGAATGACTACTCCATGTCAGGCACAGTTCTTGCCTAAGTGAACTCAAAATCCAGCAGGAGAAGTGGCCATAAATTGATCCCTTGTCAAACACTGAACACTGTTGTAAAGATATCAGTACAACCTGTAACTCATGTTATAGACCAGACTGGTTTTTTGTTCAGACTGGGAAATTAAGAAATAATTGCCGACAAATGACATTGATACGGGTCTAGAAGAATTAAAAAGTAGTTTCCATACGAAAAAGAAAATCATCCGATGGGAAATAAAGCCATGAAAGACAGGTTTGAGGTCATATCCCCTAGAAAGTTATGCTAAGGAATTTGTACACTCTTTCCAAGACAGTAGGAGACATGGGGAGTGTTTGAGAGCTCTAGGCCGAGTAGTTTCTGAGAAATTTCTGGGAAGCACACCTAAAAAGGGCTTCGCTGGTGGCTCAGGGGTTAAAGCGTCTGCCTCCAATGCGGGAGACCCGGGTTCGATCCCTGGGTCGGGAAGATCCTCTGGAGAAGGAAATGGCAATCCACTCCAGTATTCTTGCCTGGAGAATCCCATGGACAGAGAAGCCTATTAGGTTACAGTCCACGGGGTCGCGAAGAGTTGGACACGACTGAGTGACTTCACCTTCACCTTCACACCTAAAAAAGGTAGACAAAAAAGAAAAGACATCTTTTTGTAGTGCTTGGATGAGCTGTTATAATAATAGACTCCCTGGAAATCAATCACAAAGAATCCAAAGAGTTAAAGAGATTTGGAACAGACTTTTGCCCTGAGGTATCTGCAGATTTTTGGTGGCCTAGAACCTGAATTTCAGTGAATCATGCATTAGTGACAGGACACAAAACTGAGGCCAGAGCAGAAATAGATACCAACACAACAAGGTAAATGGGAAAAAAAAAAAAAAATAAAATTAACAACAACAATAAAAACTAAATGAAAATCAAAGATATGATATGCAGCACCAATACAACCAAAAGTTAGTTCTATGATAAGACTAATAAGGAACAAATCTCTGACAAGAGTAATCAAGGGGAAAAAAGAGGGACAAAGGATGCAAAATACATGAAATGAGGGATGAAAGAGGGACTTAATTAGTGATGCAGCACATCCTAAAAAGATAGTATGAGAATATTATATCAGCTTTGTTATAGTAAATTTACATTGATCAGTGAAATGGGCAAATTTCTAGAAAGATTTGTAAACTTACTTGTTCATGAAGACCTAGAAAATCTGAGTCACCTTAGAATTCTCCCAAGAAACTAAAAATATTGCTTTAAAATTTCTCCCAAAGAAAAGCAACTTGTTGAAATTGTTCTATTGATGCATTCTGCCATGCAATTGAGGAACAGATTATTCCACTATTTTAGAGAAGAGAGAAAAGAAATACTCATTAACATAGGTAAAAACTAGCATATCCTTTATACTAAACCATACAGAGTCAGTTTGAAAGAGAAAATTATGAGTCAATCTCACATAAAAACTATTAAACAAAGTCCAGGGATATACAAAGAAGACAACACATTATTAACAGATCATGATTATTCTATAAAAATCGAGTTGATTCAACATTAGAAAATTATGAGATTGCTTTGTTATACTAAAAGATTAGAGGAGGAAATCAAGGGACATAAACCAACACATCCATGAAGCTCAACAATCTCTAAGTAGGATAAGTACAAAGAGATTCTCACCAAGCACATCATGCCAAACTTGCAAAAGACAGAAACAAAGAGCAAATCTTGAAAACAGCACATGAGAAGCAACTCATCACATACAAGGGATCCTCAAAAAGCTATAAGCTGATTTCTTTTCATAATCATGGAGGTAAACAGGCAGTAAGATGACATATATAAGTGCTGAAAGAAGAAACTTGTCAACCAAGAATTCTGTATCTAATAAAGTGAAGTGAAGTGAAATGAAGTGGCTCAGTTGCGTCCGACTCTTTGCGACCCCATGGACTATAGCCAACCGGGCTCCTCCGTCTATGGGATTTTCCAGGCAAGAATACTGGAGTGGGTTGCCATTTCCTTCTCCAGGGGAACTTCCCAACCCAAGGATCGAACCCAGGTCTCCCGTATTGTAGGCAGATGCTTTACCGTCTGAGCCACAAGGGAAGCATGAAGGTGAAATCAAGACATTTCCAAGTGAAAAAATCAAAGGGAGTTTATCAGCAGTAGTCCAGCCCTATAAGAAATGTTCTGTAATATCCTTATAGCTCAATTGGTAAAGAATCTGCCTGTAATGCAGGAGACTTGGGTTCAATTCCTGGGTTGGGAAGATCGCTTGGAGAAGGAAATGACAAACCACTTCAGTATTCTTGCCTGGAGAATCCCATGGACAGAGGAGCCTGGCAGGCTACAGTCCATGTGGTCGCAAGTGTCAGACATGACTTAGCAACTGAACCACCACCATAAGAAATGTTATAAAGAGTCCCCCAGACTGAAACATAGGATACTAGACAATAACTCAAGATCATGTGAAGCAATAAGAAACAACAATAAAAAAGCTATACAGCAAACACAATCATAAATAGTAATGCATATTTGATGTGTAACTCCTCTTTTTCTCCCTATATTATTTGGAAGACAAATGCATTAAAGAATAAATATAAATAATCATAAAATTATGTTAAGGAGTGGGAGATGGAGTTATAAAGGAAGAGAGATTTGTATACAACTGAAGGATAGTCTGAACAAATTTTTACCTAACAAGTAATAACCAGTGGAGGGACTTGACCTATCAGTTGGCAAGTCTTATTATAAAATATACTATTTAGGACACTGTGGCATTATTGTAGAAATAATCCAATAGACCATTGGAACAAGAAAGAAATGCCAGAATCAGATCTACACACCTTGCTGAAAACTTGATATATGAGAGAACTAGAATTGTCAATCAGTAGCAAAGGATAAATTTATCATTAAAATATGCTTGGACAATTGATGATCCATATGGAAAAAATTGTGTATCTTCAACTATATAAACAATCAGTCCCAGATAGATCAAGTACTTGAACTGGAAAAGCAAGAGTAAACAATTTTAAAGATTAGAGGAAAATATATTTGCCAATGCAGGGTAATAAATAATTTTTAAATCAAGCAGAAAACATAAACCAAAATGGGAAAGAGTGAAAAAGGATTGCTACTGTCTAGAATAAATTTTAAAATCTTATGAATTCAAATGAAAAAGTCAAATAGTCCCTTTAAAATGAGAAGAACCTATAACAAAAAGTTTTCCAAAGATGAATAGACAGTAAACATTAGAAAAAATTTCTTAATGGAAATGACAATCAAGCAATGTGTATTATAACTACCATGAACTATAATGTTATGTCCAAACAGAATGGTAAAAATTCAGAAGTCTGAAAATGCCAGATATCAGCAGTACGTGAAATAAAGGTTATACACTGCTGATATAAAATAAAGTTGAATAAATTGGTAAAACTACTTTGGAAAACAATTTGGAGTTGCTTGGTGGAGTTGCTTGGTAAATTTGCATCTGTGCATACCCAGCACTACCATTTCTAGGTGTATATTCTAGAGAAGCTCTTGAGTACATGAACATGAGCAAACGTATACAAGAACATTCATAGTGATGCATATTTTGTAATAACAAATCAATCCAAATGTCCAAAAGCAGTAGAATAAAAAAACTGAAATGCATTCTTTTTTATTGAGATAAAATTGGTAAACAAGTTTGTATGTTTAAAGTGTATAAATTGCAATTCAATATTTGTTAGAATGCAGTAGTATACAACCAGAGAAGGCAATGGCACCCCACTCCAGTACCCCTGCCTGGAAAATCCCATGGATGGAGGAGCCTGGTGGGCTGCCGTCTATGGGGTCACACATAGTCGGACATGACTGAAGTGGCTTAGCAGTAGTATACAACAGTGAAACATGAATTCCAGATAAATCAACATAAATATATCTCTAATACTTAATACTGAGTCACAGAGTAATACATTATGATTACTTTTATATAAAGTACAAAAGAAGGCTAAATAAAATAGCAGAGATTCAGATTTTTATATGTATATACACATATGATTTCTACATAGATTAATACATACACATATACGACAAACTTGAAGGAAAACAAGGGATTAGTTAACATAATTCAGGATAGTAGTTACCTTCAGGGCAGAGGAAGGGGGCTTTCAACTGGGCAGAAACCCACAAAACATAGGCTTCCAAATACAAAAGTAATATCATATTTCTTAGGCTGAATTAAGAGCAGTGATCATTTTGTTTTTAAAAAATGCTACTTCTGTATATTATATCCATTCTTTTAGTATGCTGTATTTCACGATATTATATTCACAATAGATGACACAACACTTTATAGAAGTAAAAAGTAAAAAAGTAAGTCTGAGTAGGAAAAGGAATCGAGTCTAAATTTTAGGAAAATTATTCTGGTGGACATACAGAAGAGAGACATTGATAGTGTCTATTATCTCCATGGAGAATATGAGGTTCGAACCTGGGCAATGCCAGCCAAGGGCAGATTTAGAAGAGAAGTGTTATGAATGCATCATTGATAGAAGAGATAAGAGAATTTGTTTAAATTTTTAATTGAAGGATAATAGCTTTACAATACTGTATTTGTTTCTTATCTTACATTAGCATGAATCAGCCATATATATATATATATATATACACCCTCTTGAAGATAAGAGGATTTTGATGTGTCTTGTGCCTGACTTAGGGTGGTGACAATGACCAAGGAGAACTGTAGGGAAGCTCTATTTGAAGGATGAGAAAAGGAATAGGAGTAGCCAATAGAAAAATAGACCCACCAAGAACATCCCAAAGCCAAGTGAGGACTAGGAAGTTAGTTTGGAACAGAAATAGCTCAGTCATTGTAGAGTAAGTTCTGAAATCAACTCCTGGTATGCGAAGTACAGAAATATTTTTCTGAATCTGGGTGAAGGGAGAGGGTGTGGAATAGCAGCTGTGAGAAGTACAACAGGGAAAAATGAGAGACAGGAAGATGACTGGATGACAGAAAGATGACTGAATCTATTCTAGACAGCAATGAGAGCCCAGCTGCGACTGGACAGCATGGATTTGTAGGACAGACCTCTGGCACAATTCATGACCTTGAGTGAGCATCAAGGTTGCAAATATTTTCAAGTTCAAAACATACAGACATACGTATGCAAACACTCGTGCATGCACTCACACACTCAAGTTTGGACTAAATAATTTGTTAGAGGTCTATCAAAAATCAGAGACCACAATACAGAGGAGACTGTAAAATCCTTTATAATTAGGCCACATAATTGCCATGGATAACTAAGTATTTCCATCTAGGCACAGCTTCTTCGGGATTCTGGTTGGTCAGAATTTCCAGGAAACGTTTAAAAAGGAAGGTTAGTGGAACAAATTAGAGCCCCCACTGCAGCAGTTAACTCTGAAGCAATACTTGATACTCACCCTCTCCCCACCTTTCACTTACTTTAGACTTTCCTCCCCTTCGGTCTGCACTCTGGTTGGTCCAGATGGCTTGACAGGTAGTTTGACCCAGGCCCTCATCTCTGGCCTCTTGTTTCTCAAGTCATTCTCAAGTCATTCTCAAGTCATAGTTATTGTACTTGCTCTTCACAAGTACCAATTACAGTGGGCAAGAGAGGCACACATATTTCCCATTGTGCAGCACAGCCCCACTTTTTTGAGATAATCATGGCCAGTTATAAGGAGAAGCCAAAGTGATATGACAGTGACTTGTGTTTATTGCATTTAACTCTGATACTTGATGGAAGCATGCTTATTTGAAAACTAGGACCTCAAGACCTACAGAGCCCAGTCTTGCAGAGACAGCAAGCACAGGCTGACCACGTGCGTTACTAGGAGTGATGAAGAGGAAGATCACTCCTACTTCCACCCCTAAATTCCCAGACCCATCTGTTTCATCTTTTGAGGCCACAGTACCATACAATGGTATTAATTTCAGTTGCACAGCATGTTCTGAAGGGTAGCACTCCATTGCTTTAGCCTACCATCTCTAAGCTAGCCCCTCAGCTAGACTGTACCTTCAAGAAGCCATTCAATACATTCCATGATCTAATACCAGCTGCTGCATCTTATTTGCTGCAAAGTGGTCTCTTGGTCCATGGTAATGTTATGCAGGATTGCCTGTCAGTAAACCACTCAGTGAACCCTCAGTGGGTGGTACTGGCTAACGACCTCCAAGCAGAAAAGGCAAACCCATACCTGGAGGAGGAAGGGATCCAGTCAAGAGGAAATACTGTAGGAAGAGTCTGATGTAGTCAATATCCAGCAAGTGGCTCGCTGGTGTCCTCAAGAAATATTACTGTATCAGGGTCTGACAATAATCAGTCATAACGGGAAAGGTCGGCTCTTCAAGGATCCTGTTAACTGCTCTGCTACTAGGGAGCTCACTTCCCTTGTAGCATCTCCCACCATGAGCCCCAGCCTACAAAGGACACTCTGCCACTGAGTGTGCCTATCGTCACCGGCAATACCTTCCTTGTTTCCTTGGTAAACTCATTGTCCTCCAGACCCTTGTGAAGAATCTGGCCCGTCGATCGGCTTTTCAGCCTCACGGGTTAACTCACAGCAGCAGCTTCCTTCTCTGAGCCTTGAGATCCTCTCCTCTACAGTTCCTTCCACAGGACTGAATGGAAGTTCAGGACTTCTGCTTCATTGTGTGTGTGTGTGTGTGTGTGTTACTCCTTCAGTCGTGTCCAACTCTTTGTGACCCTTAGGACTATAGCCAGCCAGGCTCCTCTGTCCATGGAATTCTCCAGACAAGAATCCTGGAGTGGGTTGCCATTCCCTTCTCCAGGGAATATTCTTGACTCGGGGATTGAGCCCAGGTCTCCTGCACTGTAGGCAAATTCTTTACCATCTGAGCCATCAGGGAAGCCCATTCATTTATTTTAGAAAAGTGCTATCACTCAACTCCAAAAACAACCTCAGCAGCATATTAGAACTGTCCTCCAAGCCCTTGTGAGAGTGTTAAATCCTGTGTCATTAGAGAATGCCCTACTTTCTCCCTTGACCAGCATTATCTCCACCTCTATCTGATAATACTATGATGGTGCATTCTCAGACATACTCTCCTGCTTCTTTCTGGAACACGATAATCAAGTCCTGCAAATTGCTATCTTTTTTCCAGTCAGCCTGTGCCTTGATCTGACCAAAGTTATAGGCCAAGAGAGGACTTGAGGGAAGACCTGTGGAGGAGAAACATTGTCTTGTAAGAGATCTCTCTCATTTAAGGGTTCTTCATGTTCTTCAAGCAAGAAAAGAATCTAACTTCCATCAAGAATTAAGGTTTTAGGGAAATAGATTCAGGGTTCTCAAGCACATTTATCCCAAAATCCCTCCCCAGATCCCATTTGCTTTTTAGAGCCTACCTTTGACACAGGACATGTTCTATTCTGAGAATTCAGACATCTCAATTCAGCCACTTGTACAGTTAAATATAAAGGAACTAAACAATATCTGATCATCAACTGTGTGTGACCTTCTACCTCTGAAGATGAGAGCCTCAAACATTTACAAGAGGGCCTTCTGACGAGCACTGTGCTTTAAACTATTGACTAATAGCTCTGAGCCTGTCACTTTCTCTCTTCATTGGATCAATAGCCCTTAGCAATAGCCATCTAGTTCCACAGTCTTAACAATTACTATTTTCCCCTTTCTCTCAAATACCTGAGACTTTGTGCCAATTATTACATCTCTTTTACCCGTACTATATCCCACCTTATTACAGATGAAAGTGTTCACAATGTCACTGCCACAGTGTAGCTGGG
The DNA here is from genome assembly GCA_006410635.1 of Cephalophus harveyi. Classification (NCBI taxonomy): domain Eukaryota; kingdom Metazoa; phylum Chordata; class Mammalia; order Artiodactyla; family Bovidae; genus Cephalophus; species Cephalophus harveyi. The sequence continues at coordinate 434,641 of SJYT01056690.1, forward strand.
GTGATCCATATCCTCCCTCCCAGCAGCTGAGGGGTGGGGCTTGGTGCACATTGCCTGGAATTCAACTTCAGAACCGCATCCTTAAAAATTGCTTTCTAAGACCACATCTGCTTTCAGCTGCCCTAGGTTAGGTTCCCTATGGCTTGCTCAGTTCTTTCTGGCTGTAGCCTGCCGGGACTGTGGCCCACCAGCCTCCTCCTCCTAACCCTAACTCTAATTTTTTGGATTCTCCAGGCAAGAACTCTGGAGTGGATTGCCATTTCCTCCTCCGGGGGATCCTCCAGACCCAGGGATCAAACCTGCATCTCCTATGCATCCTGTATTACAGGTTAACTCTACCCACTGAGCCATCAGGCAAGCCCCAGGTTCCCTGCTGCTGCTGCTGCTGCTGAGTCGCTTCAGTCGTGTCCGACTCTTCGTGACCCTATGGACTGCAGCCCACCAGGATCCTCCACCCATGGGATTTTCCAGGCAAGAGTACTGGAGTGGGGTGCCATTGCCCTCTCCGCTAGGTTCCCTAGAAGCAGTCTAAGAAAGGACTTCTTGTTTGGGTTATTTATTGAGTGCTCTTGAAAGAATGGGACTAAGGGGTACAGGAGAGGGCAGGGGAAGGAACTGAGGAATGATGTGGTCTTGGCATTCATTTGTTCCCATAAGAAGTTCTGGAGCACACAGTGTAGCACAGAGTTGGTCAGTTTGTGGCAAAAGGGTAACACTTCTCTACCGCTGTGTCAGACAATCATTGTCTATACAGGTGGGGCAGTGTTGGAAATGGGCGTGGAGACTTCCTGGTGAGGCGCATGCGTGAGCGCTCAGTCGCTTCAGTCGCGTCTGACTCTGTGTGACCCTATGGACTGTAGCCTACCAGGCTCCTCTGTCCATGGAATTCTCCAGGCAAGAATACTGGAGTAGGTTACCACGCCCTTCTCCAGGAGATCTTCCTGACTCAGGGCTTGAACCCATGTCTCCGGCATCTCTTGCATTTCAAGCAGACTCTTTACCCACTGAGCCACCTGGGAAGCCCTTCCCGGTGAGGTACCTCCTGTTAAACAGCAATTCTGCAGGGAAGGCACAGATATGAATGGCTATCAGCCATTCCCCACAGCAGTCAGGACGTGGATGTATCACAGCATGCAAGGGATCCAACAGCATGGCACCAGCACCATCCACTTAACTACTAAGTCTTAAGATACCTTTAGTGTTACAAACTGCAGTAACACAGAAGAGTAATTCCATGAAATCAAACCATGTATCTAAAGTCATGCAGTGATGTGCAGGAACTGGCTTCTATTAGTCCACAAGAGTTAATTATTCACATCTCTTCTCAATTGGGTATTCAGTGATGTTATGTTGGAAGCTTGAAATTGTCCATGGCGGGAGTACTTACACTATGGAAACCAGTGAAAGCTACACACCAGGCCCTTTTTTATGGGGGTGGGAGGGCGGTGGGGAGAAGGGAGATGATGATCAAGTTGTTAAACATTTACCAGCACACTGCTAACATAGTGCAAGAATCATTATTTCCAATTTAAGTATAAAAAAAGGTTAAGAAAGAGCAATTAAGTGACAGATTTAGAATTAAAATCTATTTCTCTCTGACTTCATCATATCAGGAATATTAGGCTAACTTAACATACATTTATTGAGTGACAACCATGTGCCAAGCATGGCTGTCACTAAGGCGCATTCTAAACCCACAAAGGAAATGGAATGAAAGTTCACTCTATGGGAAATGGAGAACATGATATCTTGGGAATTTAATTGAATTTCTTCTAGCTATTTTCATGTCTTTGAGATTTTAATAATGTTCTAAAGATTTTTCCCTTTCAATCTGTAATATGAAGATTTTTTAAAATGTAATCTAAATGCCTCAGTTTATGAGATACATATGCAAAAGCACTTCGGAAGTGCAGAAAGCTTAATACAAATGGATGAATTGTTAATGAGAAAATCATTAGAGAAGATACAGCTCTTTTTCAGATGGCTGAAGCAATAGATCCCTTGGAGTGAAGAGGAGGAGGACTTCAAATACCCTCCTTAAACCGAGTCAAGGCCACTTTTTCTTACGGCTTTCAATCAAGGTGAAACAACTTTTCCAGGCTTTCGTTTTGACAATGATTTTTAAATGTGGTCAGAATTCTTCCATTCCTGAAGAAAGGAGAAGCTCGTCTCTCTTCCAACATTTGCCTCCATCACCTTTTCAGAGCTAGAACTAGAGTTGTTCTGAAGAAAGTGTTTCAAAAGTCAGACAGCTTCATATCTTTCCGTACGCATTCAGGGAAAGTTGTTGAGTTCAGGGCCATCATTTTTTTGAATGCTTGGTCGTTTGCTGATTTCAAGACTTTCATATTTCAAACCTTTGGTTCCTTGGTTTTCTTCTCTCACATCTTAGACTGTAACCTGCCTCCTTTCTGTCCCAGGTATCCTTGCTGTCCCCTCTTACCACTCTTTCTGGCAGAACAACACATCATCATTGCAGTGTCATTGGTCTCCAGTGCCGCAAACATCAATGGCTTTCGAGAGCAAGGATATTCTAATCGAAGAAGAGAAAATAAAAGACGACTTACTCTTACAATAGTGAAAGGTACAGTCACAGCATTAGGAACAGTTGTAATACTGGCAACACTACTGATCTGATCACCTGACTGGTTCTTAGAGAAAGCAACACATGTATACACACAAACGTTCCCACACAAACACAGAGAGAGAGAGAGAGAGAGAGAGCATATGATTATATACCAATTTCCTAACTGAACAAAGAAAAAGCAACACAACTCTTTAAAGGGCTGTTTATTTTTTTTGGGGGGGGGGCTAAAATTTCAAAAGACTGCTCTCAAAGCATATTGTATATGAGAGACAAGGAAGATTATAGATGAGGGACAAAGTGAAAAACAATTCACTTGCTCCAAGAATTTGCTGAACAATTTCATCTTGTTGAATTCCACCCATTCACACATGTATTTAGATCTTAACAATGACTGACAGACATTTGGAAAGCAAAAGTAAAAGTTGACCCGCAGACAGTTCAAATTTGCCATATGCTTGCTGTCACTGTTAACAGTCTGTAGACCATCCTAATTTATGCTTCAGCAGATTAACCTGATGTATTTTAAAGACTCTGAATACCTGTTTATTTTTTGAATAAGGCATTTTATTTTTCCTTATTATTCATAAATATGACAGCAGTGATAAATGAGTAAGGGCAGATTTAAGTAGGTGGAAAGGGGAGATAAAGGGTTTTTCCTCCTATGATCTCTCACAAATATTTTCCACTTAAATGATCGCCTTACTGAACAAATGCTCAAAAAATATACATCAGGTGCAATTTCAGAAATAAAAGTTCTTTCCTTCCACATAGCCTAACAGAATTTTAAAAGGAACTTATTAGTGCTTAAGAATCACTATACTTTAAACGGCATGTGTGTATGTATATGCAAATGACTAATCATATACTTTTTTTAACCTGTCTAATATTTGCGTTTTTAAATTTTGTTACTCTCTTGTGTGTTTAAGCAATCAAATATCCTGTCAACTAGATGTCCTATCCTTTTCTTTCATGAAATTACATTTCTTAGGCATTATTGTAGATGTAAAATATTTCTGATGGAAAGGGAAAGAATTATTATTACTTGTTTTAAAATTTGATACTTCAGTCCAAATCTACTCAATCTTTCCTCTTTGTGCTTTTGAGGGTAGGTCTTCAACTTTCCCAGTTTTAATCAGATAGCCCAGATGGTCATGCTTATGATAAAAATATCATTAAGGACTGGATAAATAAAATAATTAAGAGATTAACTAATTAATTTTTAAAGATTCTAGATTTTGAGCTAGGACTATAGATTGTGTTACATAGGCTTTGTCCCTTTTGCTTTTAACAAAAGTGGTTAATAGTGGTTGGTGTGTGGTAATGCTCAGTGACTTTTAATTAGTTATTAACAGTTATTTACAAGTTATCATATGTAGTCTGCTTTTAAAGGTGCCGTACTTATGTCAAAATATTCTAAAATAATGAAACCTACCATCTAAAACATGCATGGCCATTCATTATTTTAAAATAAAATATTTTGTTGCTTACATTTGAGCAAGCTTTACTTTTCAAATATCTCTTCTGACAGAATTTAAAGTATGAAGCATGAACAGAGTAAGTAACTTACAGCAAGTCATAGAGATTACACATGGAAACAGAATGGAAATGGTTTAATTGCAGGCTTGTGCTTGTTGTCACACTGATGGACGAAGCCGGTGGGACCAGGACAGACCTGATCTACACATCACCCAGCAGCATCCACCTGGCTTTTTTTCACAGCAAAACCTCCTTGTCCTTTAAATTCTCGAGGTGAGGAGGGTAGGAAGGATGCACCGGATTCATCTGAAGCACCAACAAGACTCTTGGTTCATCTGGAGAAGCGAAGCCCTGGGCAGCTGGCACCCTTCCACAGGGGGCTACAAACACCACTTTGCCACGCTGCAAGTTTCCCCAGGCAGCAGATGTCTCATAGCTGCCGCGCAGGTCTCCAACTCCACCACGCCACCTGGACAACATATTTAATGTACCGAGGATGCGTTTGTCGCCACTTGGGAAAGATTTTTTTAATTTTATTTCATTTTTCTCTTAACACTTTCCTGATTAGTGAAATTTGGCCTCAGATTGCAAAACTTTGCATTCAAAAATATAAGGGGGAAGAATCAAGACTCACATTTCTTCCCATCGCCCCAATTCCCCACCCCCAAATCATTCTGGAAAAAAAAAAAAAAAGCATCCATCTTCTGTATCGTTACAATGCTCTTTTATTCTTTAAAAATGGAATTTTTCCACAGAGCAGTTCTGCTGAACCACTACGCAGAAAAGTTATACCATGAACTGTGAGATGGTTCACCCTCCTGCTTGGCTACAACAGCACCAACTTCAACACGCCTCCACCACGACTTTAAACGGTGGGTGCAATCCTCTTAGAACGTTATCTGGAAAACATTCTGACTTTTTTCGGCTGCTAAAGTGATACTTACAGTACCGTTGTGTCTGTTTAGTTTAAAAATGAGGTTGATAACGATAATGCTTTTCCTAAGATGATCTTCTACTTTTTAATGATACCCGTAGTTTCCCCTACATAAATGACTAAATCCTTACAGAATCTCGGTCTTGATTAGCACTCCTGCTAGTAAAATTTCACATACTAAATCAGCACCAGCTGTAGCAAGAAAGAAAGAAAAAGGCAAGTGTAAATGTTCCATATGCCCCACCAAATTGGCATCTGTGTCAGTAACCCTTTTTTTTAAACTATTGTATACATACATTCTCTTAAGTGTTTTGTTCACAGAATACTGCTAACAAAATTCCTCTGTTGGCATCTCAAGGAAAGAGCCTGTCCTTGGTATAATTCAACGGCACAAAATTCAATTTCTCCTTCACTTCATGTGGTCACAGACACACCTGAGTTCTATGTATATAAGTTGCTTCAAGTTAGTGAACCTTTATTTTGACATCTGTTCCCTGTAATATGACATGGCAGTGCTCTTATAAAGCTGCTTTACAGTTGAAATTCAATTGGTAGCAATGCCAAACAGTGTCAGAGAGACAATAAAATTATTTTGGTCACCTGGAAGGTATCTTGGAGACCAGGCTCAAAACAAATAATCTGGAATGTGTTGACAGTAGAAAGCATTTGTGATCACTCTGATGTCACTCTTGTTTCCTTCCCATTATGAAGTGTCTCTTCACAGAACTAAAGATGCATCAGAAGTAATCCCAAAGCTACAGCTAAGATAACATATCATGCCACTTTAGGTGGTTTTCTTATCCATTGGGACCTTACTGTCTGAAATCCAGTAGATATAGTTCTTCAGGAACACATTTAAACCATCAACATGAATACCACAATAACCATCAGAAAGCTACAAACGTAGAAGAGTGTACTAATTAAATGTTTACATACAAAGAGTGTCAGTAGGCTATGGCCCAGAGATAGCTGTCTCACAGAGATAGCTCTCTGGAACCTGGTTATCCTGGTGAATGCGTGTGTGCTCAGTGGCTTAGTCATATCCGACTCTCTGGGACCCCATGGACCGTAGCCCACCAGGCTCCTCTCTCCATGAGATCTCCCAGGCAAGAATAGTGGAGTGGGTTGCCTTTTCCTTCTCCATGGGATCTTCCTGACCCAGGGATAGAATCTGAATCTCCTGCATTGGCAGGGGATTCTTTTACTGCTGAGCCACCAGAGAAGCCACTGTATAGGGAAGAAAGAGCACCCATTTCTTCATGACACTCATTAATTCCTGATCATGTGTTCTCACAAGGGTTGATATTTTGTGTTGCTCTCGTTTACCTCTGTGTCTACCTCTCTGGATTTGACTATAAACTCCTTGAGACAGTTTCTCTATAGTCCCTTATCTGTCTCACTGGAGTAGAAGAGTTCGGCAGATACCCAAAAAATGTCTGTCGGAATCAAAATGGTTAAGGAACGCTCAAATTTTTGTTAAAACCTAAATGAACTGGTTGATGAACAGTTTACCGATTGGGATCAACTGATCAATTACATAAGGACAAAGGAAAACGGATGAAAATTTCTTTTGTTTCCCTCAAGTTTTCCTACTGTATAAACTCCCTTTCATAAAATGTTATTATATGGGTATAGAGATTTAGTGAAAGTTACTCTCAATAACTTTTTTATATCGAAGGGTGAAATTCAGAAGGCATTTTGGTGACAAGTTAAAAATCTCTTGGATTTTCTGAACCAGTTTACCTAAATTCTTAGCAAAACAATTAGAGAAGGGAATGTGGGAAAATTCACAACTACAGTATATTTTGCAGAGTGCTTTTATAAAATCTGAAAATTCATTCTCTTAGAAACATGTAGTTTCTTTTACAAGACAATGGCTTCTCTCTCTAGTACTGTTGGTAATCCAACAAAGCTGCTAGCCTCCTCTCATGGAAGCTGTGAGTGGAATTCCCATAGTGGCAAGTTTGAATGAGATGATCCAATGTTTATACACATGAAATTCAACTATACTTACCAACCGTATAGTGATCTTGCAGCTGTTATAATGATCATACAGAACTGATTCTTAAAACACTTGGTCACATTATAGTTGACGGTAGCAGTGGTAAAATCTGTATTTCTGCTAATCTATTGCTTCCAGAAAGTAAACGCAGTTGTTGATATATCTTTATGTTCCCGAATATCAGCACAGTAATACAGAGTATGTATTTGTTAAATGGCTCCTGAATACATGATGCTTTTTGAACAACCGATGTCTTACATGGTTGCCTGCTTATTTTTTAGTCCTAGTCTGTAATTGGCATGTTTATTTTAATACAGTTGCATGGATGATAAATTACACACAGATTCGAGATTTCTCCAAATGACAGACAAGTATAAAAATGAACTTGGAGAGTCAATCAATCAAGAAGTCCTTCCTGAGAACACTGTGTGTGCATGCCGTCCTACGACACTTCATAATGTACAGTCATAGGCCCTAATGAATGAGAACAATCGCTGATGCAAGTCAGGACAGCATCAAGCTGGCATTCTGGTTGCTCTATGCATGTGTCTCCTTGTTAAATATTTTGAATATCAACTTTAGTTTCTGATTGAAGGCAATTAGTGATTGTGCTGTGAAGACACAATGTGATTATCATCTTAAAAGAATTAGACAATAGAGGAATATGAAAAACAGGGTAGTTTATACAATGCCTACAAGAAGTTTCTAGAAAATGGTCCTGTTCACTAGGCAAAGTTCAGGAGGTGACATGTGGAATTTTCATTTAGGGCACTGATCTTCAGGGTGGTGTCTGGACCAACTGTGTATGGACACTGGGGACTGATGTCCATCATTGTCATTGCTTTTTATAATTTCATAGGCTTTGCTAACCAAAATCTACCTCACTCTCTGGAGATGCATGCCAGGGTACTTTGTGTGGGATTGTTGCTTCTTAAAAGGCCACAGCCAGGTCACACACTATTTAAAACGCTACTTTATTTAAGACAACTTTCAAGTGTTCCTTCTCCCTTTGCTATCTATGATTGCCCCATTTCAGTTTGCCATAGAACAGCTGTTTCGATATCCAGCATTTATCCGTTCTCCACATGCATCCAGCCCAGAGGGATTGTTAAGCAGATCATTGTTTTAATTCTGGCTAGATTCCAGGTCCCCATTATTAGTGATCCTGTCTTAACATTTACTGTTCAGTTTGGCTCACAGGTGATGTTGATTAAATTGGATATGCCATCTGGGGTGGCTTTTCGTCTGGTAGGCACAGTCAAGGCAGAACATACCTACTGCTTCATTTGGTTCTGAAGCTTTATACCTCATGTGATGGCATTCTGGACATGGCTGTGTGCAACCTGGGCTTGAGTCCCGGCTTCTCCAGCTAGTAGTTTTTTTGAAATTGGGCAATCCACTTCTCTATTCAGGGCTTTAATTTTCTAATGAATAAAACAGAATCATCACTAATTCATTTCACTTAGTTCCATGTTAGTTTTTTAACCATTTACTAGGCAGCCACTATTTGCCTGAGAGTCTGCCAGGTTTGGAAAAATCAGAGATAAGTATAAATAATATACTGATATTACATGTATCATTTACAAAATATCTCTTTATACAATAGACTTGAGCAAAGAGCTACGAAGCCTGGAGGGGAAAACAACAAAATCTATTCCCAAGAATCACAGGATTTCTCAAGAAGGACATGAACAGTGAGTTGCATCCTCTAACTCAAGAGCTCCAAATTTTGCTTTTGTGCATCTCATCAATGAAAATATTCATGTGAGGATAACACACAACAATTTTATCCCTATGTATTGGGTGAAAATGTCAAACGTACAATTTTTTTAAAATTTTTCATCAGTTAATTTAAGTAAGCAAAGCAAACTTATCTACATGTGCTACATTCCACCTGGGATTGTTTTGAGAAACAAATGGCATGATGTGTTAACTGAGTAAAATGCTGGAGAAAGCTTTTGAATCTATGGGTGATGTTGCATGCCCTTCCTATCCCAAGAGGCAGTCCAAGGATTGAATTAGAACATGAATATGAAAGAATATTGGAAATGGAAAGCATAGATAATAACAGGAACAATAAGAGTCAACACTTATTTCACTCTTACAATATTTGAGGCATCATCCTAAATGTTTTATATGAATTAGCTCATTTATTTCTCCCAATAACCAATATTGTGTGTTCTAAAGGTGAGCCATCTAAAGTGTTGATATTGCTCACACCTTTTTCAACTTACGAAAATCACAATTTCATAGGATTTGTCCTAGAATCACTTCACTATTTTACAGATGAAGAAATGAGGTACAGATAAAACTACACAATAATTTAAAAAATTGAAAATACAATATGTATAGTGTAGCACTATTTCCATCACATTATTTCCCCTTGCTTCCATCCTATCCCACAGATGTAACTCCTTTTAACACATGGGATGTGTATTTCTAGTGTATTTTCAAGTTGTAGGAGACTTTGTAGAAACACTGGACAGAATATTATATGTACTGCTCTATATACTGCATATTAGATAAACTAAAATTATGCAAATTGTTCTGCAACCTGCACTGTTCACTTTACATTCTATCTTGGACAACTTTTTATGATGTGGATCTACCTTATCTTATTCAAAGTCTGCATAGTGTTCCATTACATGGATATAGCATGACTTATTTAACCAGTTCTTTAATAATGGCTATCGTTATTCAAAATATAGCTATAATTGATGTCACTATATGTCAATGACCACTTGTATTTTTAGGATAAATTCCCAAAAGTACAATTATTGTGTCAAAGTGTAGATATTTTAATCCATATTACTAGATTGTACCATAGAACATTTATAGCGACATACACTTCCACCAACAATATACGCTAATGTCTACTTCCTAGTATTTACCATCATCTTTGGTGTTTTGATAGACGACACAGAATCTGTTAGTATGTCTGTGACTCTGGATTCTGAATACCAGGTCATATATGGTGTCATCTTCCCTGGTAATTGGAGACTAGTCAGACAAAGTAAGTTTGACCAGACTGATCTAAGTGAACACAGCTCCAGTATGGCAGCCTACACTGCTGAGGAACTAACAGCAGTTACTGCAACAGGAGCATGGCCTTAAATGGAGGCTTTAATATTTCTAACAAAACTGGATCATATCTAGAGTAGACAGATAAATCTAGACACACAATACTTGGAAACACAGTGTAAACCAGCAACAGCCCTATGGGACACATTTGTCTTCACTCCCCACTTTCTGGGCCTGTGTTCGTGCATGCCAAGTTTCTTCAGTCATGTCTGACTCTGGGCAACACTATGGACTGTAGCCCACAAGGCTTCTCTGTCCATGGGATTCTCCAAGAATGAATACTGGAGTAGGTTGCCATGCCCTCCTCCAGGGGATCTTTCTGACCCAGGGATTGGACACCCATTTCTTAGTCCCCTGCATTGGCAGGCAGGTTCTTTACCATTAGTGCCACCTCTGGCCATAGGCAAAGGCAATTGCCATTAGGACTCCATCTCTGAGTCCTTCACAGTTCAGTCTCTCTGATTGTCACTCCAAACTCAATAGAGTAGACACATTAAATATAAGCTATTTGCCTTCGCTGAGCTGTACAGTGATTTTGCCAGAAAAAATGGAATCAAGAAGAGACAGAATTTTCATCAGGATGTATTTTTAGAGGAGAGAAGAAAGTGCAGATGACATCTGATCACAATATTCAAATCATTTTTAAGAACCACCTCCCAGGGACTTCCCTGGCAATCCAGTGAGTAAGTGGTGAAGACTCCACGCTTCCATTGCAGGAAGTTTGGGTTTAGATCCCTGGTCAGGGAACTAAGATCCCACGTCCCTAAAGGCACACAGCACACCAGGAAAAACAAAACAAAAAGCAAAAAATCCACCTCATTCCAGAATCAAAGATGGGAACAATTTAGGTTGAAGCCTAAAGCCCTGGAGTGATTTGTGGGTGTGCCTAATGGAAAATAATAATAGTTGATACAGAGAGATTCTGGCCAGAATATTGCTGGTGATGAAGACAAGAGTGATGTCAAGATAGCAACATTCGTCTTGATTTCTTAAGACTACTAGGCAAATGGAAATTCTGTATAATGTTGTATAGAATTTCTTCAACGATATGTATTTCAGTAGAAAAAATTTAGATTGTTGTTCAAAATTTTTGACATTTTCCTTGATATTGTATTAGTAAGGATGATTAATGCTAACTACTATAACAAATGAAATTAAAAGATGTTTTATTCTTGGAAGAAAAGCTATGACAAACCTAGAGAGCATATTATAAAGCAGAGACATTACTTTGCAAACAAATTTCCATAGAGTCAAAGCTATGGTTTTTCCAGTAGTCATGTTCAGATGTGAGAGTTGGACCATAAAGAGGCTGAGTGGTGAGAGCTGAAGAACTGATCTTTCAAACTGTGGTGCTGGAGAAGACTCTTGAGAGTCCCTTGAACAGCAAGGAGATCAATCCAGTCAATCCTAAGGGAAACCAACCCTGAATATTCATTGGAAAGACTGATGCTGAAGCTAAAGCTCCAATATTTTGGCCACCTGATGGAAAGAGTCGACTCATTGGAAAAGACTCTGATGTTGGGAAACATTGAGAGCAGGAGGAGAAGGGGGCAACAGAGGATGAGATGGTTGGATGGCATCACTGATTCAATGGACATGAGTTTGAGCAAGCTCCGGGAGATACTGAAGGACAGGGAAGCCTGGCATGCTGCAGTCCATGGGGTCGCAAAGAGTAGGACAAGACTTAGTGACTGAAAACAACAACAAAAACATAAAAAATAACTCCCAAATTTCAATGGACTAACATAATAAAATTTCTTCCTTGCTCACAAAATAGTTAAAAAGGCTTTCTGAGTGCCTCTTTCAAGTGGTGACTATGGGATCCAGGCTCTTTTTTTATGACTTCCACACATGGTCTTCATTGCTACTACTGAAAGAAAAGTGAACTTGCTGTCCAGTTCTGGAAGTGTTGTATATCATTTCCATCAATATCTAGTTGGCCAGGACCTAGTCACGTGGTCTGACCTAAAGGAAGCTGGGATGTGCACAGAAAGAGGAAATGGAATTAACAAGAATCTAACCAGCTAGTCCCTGTCACAGGTACACACCCAAACCCAAGAATTATACTTTTCTTGGTAAATTTATCTGCAATACTCTTTAGAATTTTGGAGGGAAGACTATTTTGCCATATTTCAGTGGATTCTCAATACCACATAATTAGGGATGAAATAGTATTTGGGATATGGATGAACTCAGGGACTCATAGATCTAAGAACTGGAACTGATCTTGAGACTTCCTGGTTGAATTCACCTCTTCAGGTAGGTAAGAGGTGCTTTCCAAAGACCCTTTTATAATCATTGGGAATTTCTTTAATGATTTTTCTCCAAAGACATTGTATTCAGAAATAATTTGTTTACCAAACCACATTTACCGAACAGTAGTACTTATTTTTCCCATGCATTATTAATCAGAAACATAAAACTGCAAATCAAAAGTTCTGATCCCAATATGAAGTCTTACACGCAGCTGATGTAAAAAAGTCAGCCAGAAGCAAAGAAAAGTTCCAGGGAGTCTGTGTGTTATTTCAGTATTGTTGAATGAATTCGATTCAGTTCAGTTGCACAGTCATGTCTGACTCTTTGCAACCCCATGGACTGCAGCATGCCAGGCCACCCTGTCCATCACCAACTCCTGAAGATTACTCAAACTCATGTCCATTGAGTTGGTGATGCCATCCAACCATCTCACCCTCTGTTGTCCCCTTCTCCTCCCACCTTCAATCTTTCCTAGCATCAGGGTCTTTTCAAATGAGTCAGTTCTTCACATCAGGTGGCCAATATTGGAGTTTCATCTTCAACATCAATCCTTCCAATGAATATTCAGGACTGATTTCCCTTAGGATGGACTGGTTGGATCTCCTTGCTGCCCAAGGGTCTCTCAAGAGTCTTCTCCAACATCACAGTTCAAAAGCATCAATTCTTTGGTGCTCAGCTGAAGAATCCATACATGACTACTGGAAAAACCATAGCTTTCACTAGATGGACCTTTGTTGGCAACTGTCTCTTTTAATATGCTGTCTAGGTTGGTCATAACTTTTCTTACAAGGAGCAAGTGTCTTTTAATTCATGGTTGCAGTCACCATCTGCAGTGATTGAATTAAATGTGTCTCCCAAATTCTGTTGGTGAAGCTCTAACCCCTGGTGTGACTGTATTTGTAGACCGTGCCTTTTTAGAGGTGATTAAGGTTACATGAGGTCATAAGTGTGGGACCCTAATCCTATAAGGCTGGGGTCCTGACAAGAAAAGAAAGAGACACTAGAGATTCTCTGTTCACACACATAAGAAAGTCATGTTGAGACACAGCAAGATACTTATAAACCAGGAAGAAAAGTCTCTTGAGAAACTAGCCCTGCCGGTACCTAGATGTTGGTCTTCCAGTCTCCAAAAAGAACTGCTATTCAAATAACTCAGTGTGTGTCATTTTCTGATGGCTAAATTAGCTGACTAATACACTCAGTTAAAGGTAAAATTTCCATTGTATCTCCTGAAAATATACCTCAAATGCTCACTCTGTTCTAATCAGTTGTGATCAGCAGCAAATATATTTTCCATCTTTTTATAAATAGCCTTGCTTATGTGGGGAAATATTATCTCAAATTTTATTTCTTCTGGGTGTAACTGTATCAAAAAACCCTAGCTAGAAGAACCAGCTCCATAAGCATGCACTTACATAAGATTTGGTATTTATTTGTTTGTTGTTTGCTTGTTCTTCATTATACTGTCTCACCTACTAGAGGTTCAAATTCTAGCTTTCATATTCTCTTAGGCAATCATTGTATACAATTACACATGTACATAAAATGATGTGAAAACTTTCAACCCACGTTATCATTTTCAGATTCATGCAGAGAATGAGAAAAGAAATCGTGATGATGAAATAAAACATTTAGATCCGCCACCAGGAAATCATTTCCTCATCCTTCTTTCAAACAAGAATCAGTATATATAGGTTCAGAAAAAGTGGCTGAGGCAACACGCCAGGGTCATTTTTCCAAAGGCTTGAAACTTTATTTTGCAAAGAGGTGCTGGTTATGGATACATGCCACACCCCTCTCTCCCTTCTATTCCATGTGTGACTCTCATACTTGCATTTCATGAATCTGCTTCCCTGTGACCATCACAGACTTAAAGAATGTGAAGACTGTTAGAAAGCAGGATTTAGCATCCCCATTTTAATAATAAATACAAACACACACTTACCCAGTACGTTTTACGCCTGCCTGCAACAAAAACAGCTGAACAGATTGTGATGAAATTCAGAGACTGACAGTCTGACAAAAAAATCCCTTTTTGTCTAAAATCTGGCTTCCATAGGTTTTTGCAAATCTAAATATTTGATTTTGCACTGGAAAAGGAGCCAGTCTTATGTACAATTTATAAAATAAATGTGTAGATACATGTTTTAAAATCTCCAAATTTTGTCAACACATACTGTCCAACTTGAAAGACTTTTCTCCCCCATTTTTTTCCCTATGACTTGGGTGTATTTTTCTCCTGCCTTTTAAGGCTTTAACTATATTTATCTAATAAGAACTCTTTTGCAAACCAGTGTTTCAATAGTGATTTAACACTAGTTTCAGTGTCAAATTGCCCTTTCCACAGCAGGGAGTTTTAAGCCTTGCTGTATTATACTTCCAAGACTCTCAGGAGCTGGAGTTGGGAGATATAATATTTTCTTTGAAGTTTGCCTTTCACTACACACTGGGATGCAAACAAGCTTCAGTTACTCAGCAGTCAAACAATTCCATCACACAGGGACCAGAGCTAAATATTGTACCAAATTTTCTAATTATGTCTTTGTGATATTTGCTGCACGAAGTTAGGTGAAGGCAAACTAGGATCAATAGAAAACTCCTTGTCTAAACAGACATCTGAACCTTGAGATATTTTGTTTATGGCCTCAAAATTCCCCTTCAGCAAGTCATAATTACAATAAAGATAATTTAATTGACAAAAAAAAGCTATTTCTGGTAAACTCATATATATGGTAAAGGTACTTACTGTATCAGAGATGTACATAACCAGGCTATATACAAATGTGAAGTTCCAAGTTAAAACACACATATTTTATTCCCATGTACCTTATTATATCTCCTTTCATGGTTTATATATCATAGCAATTTAGCTGCCTTAGTGGTATTTCTTTAAAGGATTTCTCAATCATTTCATAGCCTGAAACTTGGACCTTTTCTTTTCATGAGATTTTTTTAAGTATATGCATCATTCTTTTCTTTCTTATTAAACAATGATAAACTGCCACGGAGGTATCTCACCCATGAGAGAGAAGTAAAGTGTTGAAGAACATTCCATGACCCAATAAAAAGTATCACAGACTATTCCCTACAGAAGTTGCCGGCAAATCTCAGGGGCAAATAGAGAAAGGCATATCCATGGAGGCATCCCAGAGTTCTGAAGAGCTGAGGAACTGAGGAAAACGCTTTCTGCTTCATTATAGAAAGTCTGTTTCATTGTAAAAATGTAAATATTTCATGCATGCATGCTCAGTTGTGTCCAACTCTTTGGGACCCCATGGGCTCTAGCCTGCTAGGCTCCTCTGTCCATTGAATGTGTTCCAAAGAAGAATACAGGAGTAGGGTTGCCATTTCTTTCTCCAGGGGATCTTCCGACCCAGAGGTTGAACCTGCACTCTTGCATTAGTAAGCAGATTTTTTACCATTGCACCACCAGGGAAGCTCAGTAAATATAATATTTCAGTATTGCTCTAAAAGTTAAATAAGAATTCTGATGCATTTTGATAGCCATTAATCTGTACTTATCTCACACGCTAGTAAAGTAATTCTCAAAATTCTCCAAGCCAGGCTTCAGTAATACGTGAACCATGAACTTCAAGATGTTCAAGCTGGCTTTAGAAAAGGCAGAGGAACCAGAGATCAAATTGCCAATATCCGCTGGATCATGGAAAAAGCAAGAGAGTTCCAGAAAAACATCTATTTCTGCTTTATTGACTATGCCAAAGCCTTTGACAGTCTGGATCACAAGAGACTGTGGAAAATTCTGAAAGAGATGGAAATACCAGACCACCTGACCTGCCTCTTGAGAAACCTATATGCAGGTCAGGAAGCAACAGTTAGAACTGGACATGGAACAACAGACTGGTTCCAAATAGGAAAAGGAGTACGTCAGGGCTGTATATTGTCACCCTGCTCATTTAACTTATATGCAGGATGCATCATGAGAAACACTGGGCTGGAAGAAGCACAAGCTGGAATCAAGATTGCCGGGAGAAATATCATTTACCTCAGATATGCAGATGACACTATCCTTATGGCAGAAAGTGAAGAAGAACTAAAGAGCCTCTTGATGAAAGTGGAAGAGGAGAGTGGAAAAGTTGGCTTAAAACTAACATCAGAAAAAAAAAAAAAAAAAAACATGAAATCTGGTCCCGTCACTTCATGGCAAATAGATGGAGAAAGAGTGGAAACAGTGGCTGAGTTTATTTTGGGGGGCTCCAAAATTGCTGCATATGGTGATTGCAGCCATGAAATTAAAAGATGCTTACTCCTTGGAAGAAAAGTTATGACCAACCTAGATAGCACATTAAAAAGCAGAGACATTACTTTGTCAGCAAAGGTCCATCTAGTCAAGGCTATGGTTTTTCCAGTGGTCATGTATGGATGTGAGAGTTGGACTATTAAGAAAGCTGAGCACAGAACAATTGATGCTTTTGAACTGTGGTGTTGGAGAAGACTCTTGAGAGTTCCTTGAACTGCAAGGAGATCCAACCAGTCCATCCTAAAGGAGATCAGTCCTGGGTGTTCATTGGAAGGACTGATGTTGTAGCTGAAACTCCAATACTTTGGCCACCTGATGTGAAGAGCTGACTTATTTGAAAAGATCCTGATGTTGGGAAAGATTGAGGGCCAAATGAGTTTGGGTGGACTCTGGGAGTTGGTGACAGACATGGAGGCCTGGCGTGCTCTGGTTCATGGGGTCACAAAGAGTAGGATATGAACTGAACTGAACTGAACTGAACTGAGTCTATGGCAGTATATATGACAGTATCTAGAGAGACCCATATTTTAGAAAAAAGAAGACTTAGGGGTTTCAAGAAGTTATTTGGGGTCTTCTAGATCACTAGTTCTTCTGTGTATTCTTTCTATCTCTTCTTGATCTCTTTAGCATCTACTAGATCTCTACCATTTCTACCCTTTATTGTGCCTATCTTTGGGTGAAATGTTCCTTTGATATTTCTAATTTTCCTTAAAAGATCTCTAGTCTTTCCCCTTCTGCTGTTTTCTTCTAGTTTTATGCACTGTTCATTGAAGAAGTCCTTGTCTCTCCTTGCTATTCTTTGGAACACTACGTTTAGTTGGATGTACTTTTCCGTTTCTCCCTTGCTTTTTGCTCTTTTCTTTCTTCAGCTACTTGTTAAACCTCCTCAGATAACCACTTTACTTCTTGCCTTTCTTTTTCTTTGGTACGGTTTTGTTAGCTGCTTCCTGTACAATATTATGGACCTCCATCCATAGTTCTTCAGGCACACTGTTTACTAGATCTAATCTTTTGAATCTATTCATCACCTCCACTGCATATTCAACAGCCAGTTCATTGGAAAAATCCCTAATGCTGGGAAAAATTGAAGAAGGAAAGAGAAAGGGCATCAGAGCATAACATGGCTATATGGCATCACCGATGTAATGGACATGAACTTTGAAAAACTTTGGGAGATTGTGAGGGACAGAGAAGCCTAGTGTGCTGCAGTCCATGGGGTTGCAAAGAGTTGGAAAAAACTCGGCAACTGAACAACAAATTCACTAGTAATACAGCAGGGAAAGGAGAGAGTCTGACTCATAAGAAGGTGTCTTTAGCAGTAGTTTCTTGAATGCAGCCTCAGCTAATTAAACAGGGTCAGCTTTGCTATGGGCAGTGGAAAGTATTCTTGCTTTGTCAATGGTCTGACAGTTTCAGAGTATTAGAGTGTGAAAAGGAGAATGATTAAAAATATACACTAAAATATGAATTGGAGGTGATCTCTAGGAACTGAGACTTTGAATAATTTTTGTTTTCTTTTTTCTGCTTGCTTATATTTTCTAACATTATAAAAATGAGGAGATATGAATTATATCATCAAAAAAAGCATTTAATGTAAGCAACCAAGATGTCCTTCAGTAAATGAATGAATAAATAAACTGCAATATATCCAGACAATTGAATATTATTTGCACTAAAAACAAATGAGCTATCAAGCCATGAAAAGACATGAAGGAAACTTCAGTGCATATTATTAAGTGAAAGAGGCCGAACTGAAAGGCTACGTACTCTATGATTCCAGCCATGTGATTTTTGGAAAGTCAAAGGAACATAGTAAAAACCAGTGCTTGCCAGGGATTGAGGAGGAGAGAGCGGTGAATAAACCGAGGACAGAGGATATTTAGGGCAATGGAACTAAATGGTACTCTACATGTCTGGTACTATAATGATGTATGATAACGTAATAATGGATATATGTCATTATACATTTGTCTCAGGCAAAGAAT
This sequence comes from Cephalophus harveyi, assembly GCA_006410635.1. NCBI lineage: Eukaryota > Metazoa > Chordata > Mammalia > Artiodactyla > Bovidae > Cephalophus > Cephalophus harveyi. The sequence goes on from SJYT01056690.1 coordinate 453,220, forward strand.
GTGCAACACCAAGAGTAAGCCCTAGAGGAAACTATGGAGTTAAGGTGATTAGAATGTGTTGGGGTAGGTTCATCAGTTGTACATGTGCACTATTCTGCTGGGGAATGTTGATAACAAGGGAGGCTGTGTGTGGGTGGCGGAGAGGGATATGGGAGCTTTCTGACCTTTCTTTCAATGTTGCTGAGAATCTTAACTACTCTTAAAAAAAAATCTTTAAATATGAAAAAAAACAACTAAAAGAATAAAAATGAAGAAATATGTGCTTTTGAGGCAGGAGCTAGATGGTTCTTGGGGAGAGCAGCTGGAGTTGTCCCCTGTGGACAGAAGTGAGCCAGGAGCTGAGTCCTGCCCAGGTAAGAGATAAAAGAGCACAGATTCCTCATTCTTGAGGTCAAGGAGACCTTGCGACTACATATGCACAGAAAGGCTCCTTGAAGGGCAAAAAGGGAGGGAACACCACCCACAGTAAATGATGCCAACCTACCCACAGTCCTCGTCATTAGAGAACTAAGAGATGCATGCACACCCATGGGAGGACCCTGCTGCTGCTGCTGCTGCTGCTAAGTCACTTCATTCGTGTCCGACACTGTGTGACCTCATAGACGCCAGCCCACCAGGCTCCCCCGTCCCTGGGATTCTCCAGGCGAGAGTACTGGAGTGGGTTGTCATCGCCTTCTCCATGGGAGGACCCTGACACAGACCAAATACAAACTCGTGCATCCATGCTAAGTCACTTCAGTCATGTCTGACTCTTTGCAACCCTATGAACGGTATAACCTGCCAGGCTTCTCTGTCCATGGGATTCTCTAGGCAAGAATACTGGAGTGGGTTGCCATGCCCTCCTCCAGGGAATCTTCCAGACCCAGGTATCTAACCTAGTCTCTTTTCTCTCCTGCACTGGTAGGCAGGTTCTTTACCATGAGGACCACCTCCAATATGGACTCAGAAACAGGCAAAGCAAGATGATTGGCCAAAGGAAACCCAGAAGAAATGCCCCATAAAAGTGATCAAACCACTCTAAGGGCACCAGTCTCTCTCTGAGCCCTCCTCTGGGTCTATCCACACATACTCTTTTTCCCCCTAATGAACACTTTACTTGTTTCACTACCTGTCTCTATATGGAAATTCATTTTTACAGAGTTGTGGGCCAGAGTCTTGTCACTGGTCACTGATCTTGTGGCTAGATTCAGTGCTCTCACTGCCTCAACCCAGTCTCAATCTCTGGCCAGGAATTGAAATCCTGCTTCAAGCTGCTGCAGGCTGAGGCCACCTGAGATCACTTTGGACAAATGAGTAAGTATTGTCATGTCCTGCCTCTCAAATCCACTAAACTTAACATAGACCCAATTGTCATCCTCTGTAATACTAATATTATAAGGAAGAGAGGTCAGGTAAATATAGTTGAAGAGCTAACGATGGTGAACAGGTAAATGCTCAAAGTAGTCAACCACAAGCCATTCAATGTTTATTCAGAAAAGTTTAAGATTGTAAAAATACGTATCATTCAAGCCATATTTAAAAGTATTACAAAATGCTCAGAAAACTCACCGTCGAGATGAAACTTCGCAAATTAAGTCATTGACCTGCATTGAGTTGAACACCAAGCAAGGTGCCCCTTCTTCTAAAGTAATGAATATTCTTCAAACAGCAAGGGAACAAGGCTGCTGTTTGATGCTGATGACATTGAAAATTTAGGAGAACGGAAATCCCATCATTTTTCATTTGTATGCAAATTTGTCTGTTCCAGAAATTAACCCCCAGACCCCACGTCAGTTTTCATCTCCAGGAATTTTTTTTGCCAGCACCACACGGTGTAGGCTTGTCACTATCCTGAGGTCACTAGGCTTCCCCAGCAATTGAAATCCTGCTTCAAGCTGCTGCAGGCTGTGGCCACCTGAGATCACTTTGGACAAATGAGTAAGTATTGTCATGTCCTGCCTCTCAAATCCACTAAACTTAACATAGACCCAATTGTCATCCTCTGTAATACTAATATTATAAGGAAGAGAGGTCAGGTAAATATAGTTGAAGAGCTAACGATGGTGAACAGGTAAATGCTCAAAGTAGTCAACCACAAGCCATTCAATGTTTATTCAGAAAAGTTTAAGATTGTAAAAATACGTATCATTCAAGCCATATTTAAAAGTATTACAAAATGCTCAGAAAACTCACCGTCGAGATGAAACTTCGCAAATTAAGTCATTGACCTGCATTGAGTTGAACACCAAGCAAGGTGCCCCTTCTTCTAAAGTAATGAATATTCTTCAAACAGCAAGGGAACAAGGCTGCTGTTTGATGCTGATGACATTGAAAATTTAGGAGAACGGAAATCCCATCATTTTTCATTTGTATGCAAATTTGTCTGTTCCAGAAATTAACCCCCAGACCCCACGTCAGTTTTCATCTCCAGGAATTTTTTTTGCCAGCACCACACGGTGTAGGCTTGTCACTATCCTGAGGTCACTAGGCTTCCCCAGCTTAAAAACAACCACCACCCCCAAAGTCACAATGGCGCTTTGTTTACCCTCATTATTGGAGAATAAAGAGCAGTAGCTGGAGAGGCCTGTTGTAAAATGCACATCTCGAATGGCCAGCCCTGCTGCCAGCAGCATTGAAATGCAAACTGCAGATGATTTTGGCCAAATAGCTCTCATTGACCACTGCTCCCCATCTTAGATGAACCCGGAACAATAGACCAATCCTATTACCCTCCTTTTGAGCCAGATCTTCAACTGTTAAAAAGTTCCTTTGTTAATTCCCACCTTAGACAAATGTCACCATCTACATGTGAAGGGGAGAGAGGTGATTGAGGTTTTTAATTGATGTGGATTTAATTATGCTAATTTAGACAGCTGTAAAGCATTTCAGTATAGCTGCATAATAGGGAGAGCAAATACAGGTGCCCTTCACTGTAGGGGCTTAATTTTTAACCTACGTAGCTTTAAAACAGAAAGGGAGTTCAAAAGCGTAGGCAATTTACAATTTATAGAGGGAGGTCCACCCACGCTCTGAAATGTTTAGCAGGCTCTACATGTACCTAAGAGAGAGTCGAAAGAAACCCTCAATTTTGATTGAAAACTTCAAATTTGTCTCTGACTATAAGAGGCAATTTTAAATGATGTGTATGTCAAGACTCGATTTGAGATAACACTAAACTAGAAGCTGGGAATTAAAAAAGGACCTTTATTTTCATCTCTGAGAAAGAAATCTCACAATGGAAATGGTGATAAAAGCTAGCAGGAATTTAAAAAATTTTTAAAGGAAGGGCATTTGAATTTTTGAATTTTAATGACAAGGTGAGTTGACCTCACCACGTATCTGACGACGACTTTCATTATCAGGAACCTGACATGACACTCGGTGTCATCAGCGGGAAAACAGTTTTTGTTTAAATTGCTGAATAATCCTGTTTTGATTTCTTGGGGTTTTATCTGGAGTGAATGATGCAGCAGACCCTACTGAAGTTGTATTGAGTCTTAACCAAGTACAACATAGGATCCTGTTTCAAGGATTAGAAACACTATGTAGTTAAATCACTGCTCCGAAGGTGGCCTGGTTTTAAAGGGCAATGTTGGACAGGCCGGTATATAATAGTATGAATGAAGAGGAGGAAGAATCAAAGACATTTTATAGCACTTTTTGTGTGCATGTGGCTTGCTGAGGAAGGGAAGTCTGAAAACACTCCAGCTCTTCTGTTCTCTTTCTCCTCTGGGTGACTCTTCCTTCAAGGCCCAAGTTGCCCCCTAGACACTGAGTCTCTCCTCCTAGGAGGCCTATTGCATTTCTAGAGGACAAAGAGCTTATCGATGAATCATCTTCCTTTCTCCCGGGCCATTTCCTTCTCAACCTTGTCAGGCTTCTCTTCTGTGCATTTTCCTTTGTCCTACACTAATCAGACATGTAATTAGCTGGCAAAGAAAAGAAGAAAGAAGCAGGGGCATCTGTCCTCTGTTTCACACAGTGGGTGGAGGGTGACCTTTCCAATCCTGCCCCAGTTTTTGGTGAAAACACACAGATTTGGACATGCATTTTGACTCAGGATTTTACTAATTCTTCTGATCTTGGATGAGCTGTCTAATTTCTCTGACTTCTTTGATTTATAAAATGAAACAATCATTCATCGTTCATACATTTTTTGACTCTACATATGAGCTGTGGATGAAATGTTTCTACTGTTCTGTCCAGCACACAACAGGTACATAGAGTCCTTGATCTGTTCCTCTCATCATCACCCACAATGCCTCACACCTTCTCCATCTCAGCACCCCACCCCTCACTCTTTCTCTGACCCATAGCTTTTGTTGTTATTATACTTTCATTTGTTTACTTATTTGACTTATTTTTGGCTGTGCTTCTCATTGCGGTGACTTCTCTTGTTGTGGAGTACAGGCCCTAGAGCACAGGTTCAGTAGCTGTGGCGCACAGGTTTAGCTGCTCCAAGGCACGTGGAATCTTCCTGGACCAGGGATCAAATCCATGTCTCCTGCACTGGCAGGTGGATGCTTTACTGAGCTACCAGTGAAGCCCAATTCATAACTTTTTTACTCTTGTTCTTTGGGATACCATCATCTTATTTCTCCACTCTTGAAAATTTACTCTCTTTCATTATGTTTTTATTTCCTTCTCTTCTGCTCATTTATTACTATTTTTTTCTTTTTGCTATTTCTCAGAGATTCTTTACCATCTTCCTCTCATCTCTTTTCTGTTTTGGGTTATAATAAGAGTAGAGAAGAGAGAAAGTTGTTAAAATTAAAATGATGATCTCAAAGGAATGGAGAAAAAATAAATTGACATTTAAGAACCCTAGTGATAAGACTTCCATGGCAGTTCAGTGGTTAGTTAGTTCAGTTAGTTCAGTCGCTCAGTCGTGTCCGACTCTTTGCGACCCCATGAATCGCAGCACGCCAGGGCTCCCTGTCCATCACCAACTCCCGGAGTTCACTCAGACTCACGTCCAACGAGTCAGTGATGCCATCCAGCCATCTCATCCTCTGTCGTCCCCTTCTCCTCCTGCCCCCAATCCCTCCCAGCATTAGAGTCTTTTCCAATGAGTCAACTCTTCGCATGAGGTGGCCAAAGTACTGGAGTTTCAGCTTTAGCATCATTCCTTCCAAAGAAATCCCAGGGCTGATCTCCTTCAGAATGGACTGGTTGGATCTCCTTGCAGTCCAACGGACTGGACTCTCAAGAGTCTTCTCCAACACCACAGTTCAAACGCATCAATTCTTCAGTGCTCAGCCTTCTTCACAGTCCAACTCTCACATCCATACATGACCACTGGAAAAACCATAGCCTTGACTAGATGGACCTTAGTCGGCAAAGTAATGTCCCTGCTTCTGAATATGCTATCTAGGTTGGTCATAACTTTTCTTCCAAGGAGTAAGCGTCTTTTAATTTCATGGCTGCAATCACCATCTGCAGTGATTTTGGAGCCTCCCAAAATAAAGTTTGACACTGTTTCCACTGTTCCCCATCTATTTCCCATGAAGTGATGGGACCAGATGCCATGATCTTCGTTTTCTGAATGTTGAGCTTTAGGCCAACTTTTTCACTCTCCACTTTCACTTTCATCAAGAGGCTTTTTAGTTCTTCTTCACTTTCTGCCATAAGGGTGGTGTCATCTGCATATCGGAGGTAATTGATATTTCTCCCGGCAATCTTGATTCCAGCTTGTGTTTCTTCCAGTCCAGTGTTTCTCATGATGTACTCTGCATATAAGTTAAATAAGCTGGGTGACAATATACAGCCTTGACATACTCCTTTTTCTATTTGGAACCAGTCTGTTTTTCCATGTCCAGTTCTAACTGTTGCTTCCTGGCCTGCATACAGATTTCTCAAGAGGCAGGTCAGGTGGTCTGGTATTCCCATCTCTTGAAGAATTTTCCACAGTTTCTTGTGATCCACACAGTCAAAGGCTTTGGCATAGTCAATAAAGCAGAAATAGATGTTTTTCTGGAACTCTCTTTGCTTTTTCCATGATCCAGCCGATGTTGGCAATTTGATCTCTGGTTCCTCTGCCTTTTCTAAAACCAGCTTAAACATTAGGAAGTTCATGGTTCACGTATTGCTGAAGCCTGGCTTGGAGAATTTTGAGCATTACTTTACTAGCATGTGAGATGAGTGCAATTGTGCGGTAGTTGGAGCATTCTTTGGCATTGCCTTTCTTTGGAATTGGAATGAAAACTGGCTCCACAATTCCAATGCAAGGGACTAGGTTCCAACCTTGGTCAGGGCACTAAGATCCCACATGCTGTGTGGCACAGCCAAAATAATAATAATAAATAAGAAGAAGAACCCTAGTGATAAAGTTCTGATATCATTTGCCTAAAGGAATTCAAAATAGTGTCAGTTCAGTTCAGTTCAGTTGCTCAGTCGTGTCTGACTCTTTGCGACCCCATGGACGGCAGCACGCCGGGCCCCCCTGTCCATCACCAACTCCTGGAGATTACCCAAACTCATGTGCATTGAGTTGGTGATGTCATCCCCTTCTCCTTCTGCCTTCAATCTTTCCCAGTATCAGGGTCTTTTCAAATAAGTCAGTTCTTTACATCAGGTGGCCAAAGTCTAATATAAATCCATATAAATTATTTCTTTCTGTCTCTATGCTATAAGCACTATCTAAAATATGGAAACCAGTCATGTAAAAACAATATAGATAGGCCTGATGTGCTGCAGTCCATGGGGTCACAGAGTCACACACAATTTAGCAGCTGAACAATGAACAGCAAAAGAAGAGTGTAATTTTTGGAAATTAAAGCAAAAAGGTCAAATGTACTAGTTACAAACTTGTGAGCATCACTGAAGAACAGAAGCAGAATATATAATTTCCATTTAATAACAAAAAAATAAAATAAAAAACAAGGAAAAACCAATTAATCTAAATAAGAATAGGGAAAAATAGCAAAATGAAACATGGTAAATAGAAATCATAAAGACAATTAAGTAAATCCTTCTCCCTCTTTATGCATATATACACATTCTCTTGTTTCTGGTTCTTTGGAGAACCCTGACTAACAGAAGACGGTTGAAGGTTCACAAAGATAGTGACTTTTGGTAAGAAAAGGCATTGCATTCAATACTATGAGAGACAATAAGAATTGAAACTAACTAGTTGATCTGAGAAATGAGTGGCAAGACTGAAAATATCTTAAATACATAAACATGAGATAGCTTTGAATTGGCACGTTAAATATCAGTCAATTATAAGAAAAATTCTTTTATATCTAAAACTAGAATTTCCAGTGAGATTTAAAAAAATAAGTAGAATGGCTTAGTATAACTTTTGCTAGAGAAAGAGATGAAAAACTTAGTTTTATTCAGCATCTACTAGATATCCAGCAATTTATGTACATAAAATGAGCACTTAATTATTGATTATTTTCACAATATTTAATTATCACAATATAATTCATCATATCTAATGATCACAATATTCTGCTTGTTAGACCCTGAGTTTTAAGGAGATCAAGTCACTTGCCAATGGCTACTCAGAAAGCAATGGATTATGGGGGCTGGTAAGCCTGAAATCTGCAGGATAGACTGGAGACCCAGAAGAGTTGATGCTACATCTTGAGTCAGAAGGCAGTCTGGAGGTAGAATTCCTTCTTTCTAGGGGGACCTCAGTCATTTCTCTTAAGACTTTCAGCTGACTGGGTGAGGACTACCCACGTTATGGAGGATAATCTGCTTTACTCAAAGTCTACTGAGTCCAAAAGAGTCACCCCTGAAAAAAATATCTTCACAGGAACATCAGACTTGGTGTTTGACCAAGTCTTGGTTCCCCAGCCTAGCCCAGTTGACATCCACAATTAACCAGCCCATTAGGTCATGGCAATTCAATTTGAGATCAGCCCTTTACCTTAAGGCTCCTGTCAGGGCCAAGCTCTCTGAGCTAGCCTGAAGATAGAACTCCTCTCCAGGGCATGACCATCTGCCAGCTGGTCAGTCTCAGAGGCATATAGCTCTGAGGAGAAAGGAGGCTGAAGAGTGATTGGCTTGTGAGAAGCAGCAAGAGAAGTACCATCAGGGCCAGAGAATGTCATGAGGATGCAAAACTCCATAATAAAAACACTGGCCATTAAAGAGACAAAAAGATAACTGGATCTCTAGAGGTACACTCATTTTATTTCAGTTCTCAACTGAGTCCTAAATGTGCAGTCATGATTATGTTTGAACAATTTTCCAAAATTCTGAGACTTCTGACTGTAAGATTACCATTCTTCCATATTGTCATATGTGGTCTTAATCTATTTGGGAGGCTGTAACAAAATATCATTAGATGGGGTAACTTATAAACAAAAGAAATTTATTTCTCACAGTTCTGGAAGCTAGATGTTCAAGATCAGGGTACCATCCTGGCCAGGTTCTGGTAAAGGCTTATTTACTGGTTTGTAGATAGCTGTATTCCAGCTGCATCTTTACATGTGGAAGGGGATACGGAGCTCTCTGGGGTCTCTTACATTGAGACTAATTCCATTCATGAGAATTTTAGGACCAAAGGCCCTCCCTCCTTATACCATTACATAAAGCATTAGGATTTCAATGGACTTCCCCAGTGGTACTAGTGGTAAAGAACCTGCCTGCCAATGTAGGAGACATAAGAGATGTGGGTTCCATCCCTGGGTCAGGAACATCCCCTGGAAGAGGGCACGGCAACCCACACCAGTGTTCTTATCTGGAGAATTCCATGGACAGAGGAGCTTGGCGGGCTATGGTCCATAGGGTCGCAAAGAGTGGGACATGACTAAAGCGACTTAACAGCAGCATTTCAATATAGGTATTGGTGGAGGTTGGAGATGGGGAGGTGGTAGAGCATAAACAAACATTCAGGTCATAGCCTAGATCGTTATATAGGGCCAGTGACCCAGATTTTCTAGTTGCAGAGCTTGGCTTGCCCGCCTCCTAACCTGGGGCAATTATTTTGACAATTTAAACCCCAGTTTTCGTACCTGTTAAATGAAAATAGTAATATCATCTACTTTAAGGTTGTAGTGAAAATTAAATAAGACAATCAATATATCTAAAGCAATAAACATCGTGCTTGGCCAATAGTAAGTGTATCATGAAAGTTAGCTGTTATCAATTCTATCCATGTCCTCCATCAGCACCATGCTGAAAAGTTAACCTCTGGCCACTACAAATGCCTCTTGTTTTTGATGTTTCTATGATAGGTTTTTAAGTTATGTGCTTGTGAGTAAATTTTTATTTTGTTTCATTTGTTTATCCTGTAACTTTTGGGGTGCCTATTAAGAGATAAGAACATGTATGTAATGTCTTTTAAACTCCCCATAAAGTCTGACAATTCCTAGTGAATTTTAGTAACATTAATAAGTGTTTATTGAGAACATACTATGGTCAGGGTATCACTCTAGGTGCTACCGGGGACCGTGCTATTGACTATCATGGATGAAGGCATTTATCATTAAGAAAACTTTTCATAAAGTTTTTATACAAAGTCTCAGTACTGAAGTAAGAGTGTAATAATATGATTCTGAAAGGCATACAACTGGATGTCTACCTGGGAGGGACACAGACTTAAGGTTCAGTGAGTCATGTTCAGTTTTCAGCGTCTACAGAATGCCCGCTATGTGCATGCAGGACAATCCTTAGCTTCAAAGGTGCTAGAAGATGACTTACCTTAAAGATGTATTCTTTGTTTATTAGCTTTTGTTTGGGGAGGTGATCTATGATTGTGAAGTTTTATTAAATCCCAGCAGCATTCTTGACACTAAACAAACACAGTGAGTTGCTAATCACAGCATGGGTCATTTATTTTCTGTTTTGGGTCACTTCTTTTCTCTATTGAAGGAAAGGAACATGACAGCTTTCTGTTAATAATGCCAAACTCAAAAATCCATTTTCTTTCTAAAATCTGAGTATCATGTCCCTTTAACCACACCTCCTTTTTAAACCTGGCATTCATTTCTGTCCATATTTTTCAAGATCCTACTTAGTAACTAAGACATGCCCCCTGAAAGAATCGAGAGGTTAAAGGAAACCTGAGCCACCATCACCAGTTCCTCCAAGCAGAGAGTAGACTATGCTTTCAGAGCTGCTATGTATATTCTCCTTAGCCCTCCTTCCTCACAGAACCCGGAGAGCAAAACAATACATCGCCCCATGAATATATTATCAGTACCAACTTGACAGCCTCGCTGTTGACGACACTGGTTGTACTTCATTTCCCTCCTGTAATCCAAAACCAGATCCAGCCCCCCTGGGCCCAGACTGGGGCTGTACAGCAGCTGAAGGGCCAACTGCCAGTGGGTCTGGAACAGAGTGTTTCCAGCCTCGGCACCTGACTTCCTGGCTGCCTCCATGTCAGGTCTCATTGGTTGATGTGGCAGCTGTGATTCTGACAACAAGCTTGGTGTTGGGTCAAGTATTTGTTTGGCTGACTTACTCCCATAGAAGCCATTTTCCTTGACTCACCCTTGATTACTGAAAATACTCTTTATTACCTTTTAAAATCATGTGATATCCATAAGCAAAAATTGGGATTAACATTTTTGAAAGCATTACCCATGACCGATTTTTTTTTTTTTTTAATGCTGAAATGCAAGAAGTAAAGCTAGAGGCAGCTCAATCCTGTGTTTAGCACAGTGGTGTATCAAATACCATATGTAACTTCAGAATAAAATGCACAGCTTTTTTCCTTGATCTTAGGAACCTGGATGCAATGATCACCTATGGAAACAGTTTATAGATGCAAAAGTATGTAGTGTTTTATATATTAGAAAGCTTGTGAGAATCCTCCTTTAAAAGACTAAATAATTGTGTTCTAATATAAAGACTGAGAAATAAAAACATGTATAACTTTGATAAAACAGGGCTTTCACTCAATAGTTATACTTGCAAAACTTGCTTATATAAGGGAAAAGGTCTCAATGCTGTAGCTTTCTTTGTAATCCGAACATCATCCTCCCCCAAAACAGACTGAAATAATTAATGTTCAAAGTATGAAAATTCTATATGTTATAACTTATTTATATTTGTTTAAAAAAGGCCAAATTGAATGCCAGCACTTGAGATAATTGAAAATAATGCCACATGTCTTGATAAAATAATATTTTATTTTTATTGATTCTCCTTATATGTTGATATTTTAAAGAACTATATTGTTTTTAGTATATATATTTATAAAATATCTAAATATTAAAAAAATACACAAAGTAGAAAATAAAAGTCTAACCACAGATATTTTAATATGAACTGCTTGATGAATAATCGTTCAAATTTTTCTTGCTATATTCTAATGTATATGGACATAATCTTTATCAAATGATTTTGAATACTTATTAGACTTTTTTTCATTTCATAATCTGTAAAACTATCTTATTCTTTGAATACATGCATAATAGTGGGGAATAAGAATGTTGTAGTCAGTCATGTCCAACTCTTTGTGACTTCATGGACTGTCTGTGACATTTTCCAGGCAAGAATCCTGGAGTGGGTTGCTGAGCCCTTCTCCAGGAGCTCTTCCTGACCCAGGGATGGAAGCCGTGGCTCTTATGTCTCCTGCACTGGCTGCGGCTTCTTTACCACTAGTGCCACCTGGGAAGCTCCGTACAATATATATATGAATATTAATAGAGTAAGTTCATGGCTTTGCAACCAAATGGCTTGACTGAACCTGGATCCTAGCTTCACTATTAGTAATTCTGTGACTTTGATAAGTTATTTTCTCTGTAATCCACTTTCTAAACTTATAAGGTGTGCTGTTAACAATACCTCCTTGAAATGGTTGTCATTCAGGATGAGGAATTACTGCTTGGTGTCGGCAGACAAGCAACCATGAGAGTACTGCTACCATAGATGTTTGATATCTTATTATCAATTTCATGTTGATTGACATATAGAGTGATTGCAATTTTTCTTCTCATACATCATGCACTAGTGAACATCCTCCTAAGTAGAATGTTGTATTTCTGAAGAGTACATTTTAGAAGTGTAATTTTCTAATCAAAGATGATATACATTTTTAAATTATAGATATCATTGTATAATCATCCCCTAAAAGTAACTATTTACTCTATGAATAAAAGTGAATGAGAAAAAATTTGGGATCATGAGAAATATTTTATTAAGACTTTCATCTAGGCATCAAAAATGCATAAACTTTTTTATACAAAGAAGTAGGGGATTACTGTAACACAACATAAGTAACACTTGTTTTATATTATCCATAAAAATCAGAAAGCTTTTTATGCATAATTCTCATGATTTTCAATTCTTCAAGTCTTTGAGTCCCTCTTTCTCCAGAGAAAGAATTCATAGCATATTGTCTTCCTATAATCAGTTATTATTTATTAACTGCAGAACATAATATTCCATCAGGTAGCTATTCATAAATATCTACCAATCAGATGTGTAACAAATGCTTACTAAAATTAATAAGTTATGAAACAGAACAATTATGTCATATTCTACAGGTGTGGTAGCAGTTTTTCTGAAATCCAAATTGAACATGGCCTGACCACTCCTCCAAATTGAACATGGCCTGACCACTCCGTATTCAGAATTTGAGATGGTTCCAGCTACTTTTCTGCAGTTACACCAGAGCCCAAAGAGGAAAAAAAAAAAAAAAAAAAATTGAAAGCAAATGCCTCTACTGTCCGGTAATACATAGTATACCTGTGGTGTGAGAGGCTATGTCCTCAAGCAGTGAGTACTGAATAGTTTACAGCTTCTGAAAATACTTACACATTTCTTTCTAATTCTTCAGCATACAGCTCATTTGAGGCTTTATCAGGGATCATAACATCTGATGCAATGACAGTAATATCTATCTCTACGTATCAAAACAGAGTCCAAAAATTCTTTTAAATAAAGAAGAAATCTGACATCACATTAACAGAAAGGTAAAGAAAAATGTTTATATTGGAGAAGTGGTCTATAGGCAAATGTATTCTCATATACAGTACCGCAAATACTGTGTTCTTTACAAAGTTGTATTAGCTCTCTATGTCCTGTGTTGTTGACATGCCCTAACACCTCTGCACATGGAACGTTGAAATATAATAATAATAATATTTAAATATTATCATTGAGACTTTTACCTCACCATTCCTCAAAATAGGTTTGATAAATGTGGCATTGATATTTTTTAACCTCAAGTGAAATTTTTTTCAAAAAATGGGAATTTGGGGACAAATAAATGAATGCAGGTTTGTATTTTTAAAAGAGTTATCCAAGAACAATATTGCTTTATATAGTTTCATATTTAACATGTTTCAAACATAATTAATTTTCTACCTTATTTTTTTACCTTATATTAATTAAAAACTACAATTTGTCTATAAGAATATGAGCCTGATTCTTTGGAAGTAATGTTCAGTTGGTGTTATTGGTATCATAAGAGTTTTAGAGTATATTATAGAATATTCTGGCACTAGACACTAAATTGAAAATTTAAAGAAAATGTTGGAAATAGCTGTAAGGGGGAAAAAAGTAGCCTTTTAAATCTAATTTGTTATGCACCACAGTAGGGTAATGGATGCAATGAAAGTCCTTTTATTGAGTTCCCATGTCCAAAAGGTATTTAGGTAGCAAAGGATGTTAAGCAGACCCCCTGCAATCCACCTTTAACCGCAGATAGCAGGAAATAAGGTATATAGGTCTGCGTCCTCCTGGTTTTTATTTCCTCGGGAGAACAGCTCATGCACAGGACACCTTAGGCTGCTTAGCCGATCACACAGGGTGCACTAGACCCCCTGGCTGGCTGCTTGAAGAGCCTGATCAGAAGGGTGGCCGAAACCACACCGGGAGTTCAGTCCTTCAGGTGGGTCTTTTCAAATTCCAATAGAGAGAAGTTCCTGGAGAATTGGTAAGGATTTCACTAGTCCCCAGCAGGTTTGAGATCAAAAGCTTTGGTTAAATAAAAGCCTGCTGGGAAATCTTAAAACCTCTTTGTGATGTAACTTTAAAAAGTTAATACAAAGAACCCTTAGACTGAAGCCATAACAGCATGAACAAAGAGTATATCAAAACTGATTCCATTAAGGGAAAGCGGACATACAAATTCACTTAATTTAAAGAGCAATCCAGTTATATTACTGTGTGAGAGAATAGAACTTAGACCATACCATCGAGCCCATTTAGAAGATGCGCTCATTTCTTGTTACATATGCCAGACTTCATTCTTGGTCATTCAGATATGCTTTCTAAACAACTTATACATTCATTTTCTGAAAGGAGAAAGAGTGATGTGCATTTAAACTCATTCCTCAAGAAGATACTTTTAAAACAAATTAAAATTAAACTTGATGGGGACCCATCCGTCAGTTGGTTATCTCTTTTTCATGGTGTCAAACTGCTAATTGCCCATCCTCCTTAAAATAATAAACCTTCAATTGATATTGATAAGTAGATCATTAATGCATTAATTAAAAGGTAATTTTATAATTAACACCAATTCATTTTTTGGCAAGTCACACAGTTTTATTAACTGAAGTCATCAGTTAATATTTTCATGGAAATATTTTACTCCATCAACAACCCCCAAAAAACCTTTATTTGAGTTTAATGTCTGAATTTTGCACTTTGGTTTAAATCTTTTAAGACATTTTCATGTACTCGATGTCTCACATTTTCACATTAGTCATGTGAGATGAGGTTAACAGGTTAAGCATTGTTTTTCTTTTTATTTTTAATAAATAGGGATACTGAAGTGCACTTATAGGACAAATGGCATGCTCTCCACTGCACAGCTATTTAGAGAAGGCTCAGACTAGGACCCATAGCTCTCAATTTCAAGGCTACAAAGTTTTCAATTGAGCAATGTCTCACAGATTTTGGAATGCAATTGCAGCTTATGTTAAAAGATAAAGTGAGGCATATGAAAAATTTTAAGAGTCTACTTGAGCAAAAACCAATTTGAATTAAGTAGCATTCAATTTTGCAAATAGAAAGTACCTCTGAGGAGCTGTACAAAATGAAAGACTTTTGTAGACAGAAGGGAGCAGGAATAAGGGTGTTATGCTGCTGCTGCTGCTGCTAAGTCGCTTCAGTCGTGTCCGACTCTGTGTGACCCCATAGACGGCAGCCCACCAGGCTCCTCCGTCCCTGGGATTCTCCAGGCAAGAACACTGGAGTGGGTTCCATTTCCTTCTCCAACGCATGAAAGTGAAAAGTGAAAGTGAAGTCGCTCAGTCGTGTCCGACTCTTAGCGACCCCATGGACTGCAGCCTACCAGGCTCCTCCGTCCATGGGATTTTCCAGGCAAGAGTACTGGAATGGGGTGCCATTGCCTTCTCCAAGGGTGTTATACTAAGCTAAAAAGTGGGTTGGTTATTGTAAGATTATTTTCCTTTAGGGGATAGCAGGGATCTACCAGGGTTTCCCATAGTGGCAAAGAACCTGCCTGCCAATTCAGGAGACCCAAGTTCGACCCCTGGGTTGGAAAGATCCCCTGGAGAAGGGCATGGCAACCCACTTCAATATTCTTGCCTGGAGAATCACATGGATAGAGGATCCTGGTGGGCTACAATCCCATTTGGTTGCAAAGAGTCAGACATGACTGAAGCAACTTAGTATGCAGCACACAGGGATCTAGCAGGCAGATTATGCAACTAATAATCTGGAGATTATTAGCTATTCATAGCTAATATGGAGATTCCTGATGGACTGGTCTAAGATTCCATTTCTAGGAAAGCTCAAACTGTAATTAAGTCTCAGTTTGGTGATACTTCCAATTTGCCTTGATTCATGGACCTGACATTCCAGGTTCTTATGCAATATTGCTCTTTACAGCATCAGACCTTGCTTCTATTACCAGTCATATCCACATCTGGGTATTGTTTTTGCTTTGGCTTCATCCCTTCATTCTTTCTGGAGTTATTTCTGCACTGATCTCCAGTAGCATATTGGGCACCTACTGACCTGGGGAGTTCCTCTTTCATATCCTATCATTTTGCCTTTTCATACTGTTCATGGAGTTCTCAAGGCAAGAATACTGAAGTGGCTTGCCATTCCCTTCTCCAGTGGACCAGGTTCTGTCAGACCTCTCCACCATGACCACCCGTCTTGGGTTGCCCCACAGGCATGGCTTGGTTTCATTGAACTAGATAAGGCTGTGGTCCTAGTGTGATTAGATTAACTAGTTTTCTGTGAGTATGGTTTCAGTGTGTCTGCCCTCTGATGCCCTCTTGCAACACCTACCATCTTACTTGGGTTTCTCTTACCTTGGGCGTGGGGTATCTCTTCACGGCTGCTCCAGCAAAGCACAGCTGCTGCTCCTTACCTTGGAGGAGGGGTATCACCTCCCGCCGCCTTTCCTGGCCTTCAACGTGGAGTAACTCCTCTCCTCGGGTTGGTACTCCCGGCCACCACCCCAGACCTTGGACTTGGGTAGCTCCTCTTGGCCATTCCTGCGCCGTCACAGCCTAGCACTCTCGGCCACTGCCCCTGACCTCGGACATGGGGTAACTCCTCTTGGCTGCGCTTAGTGCTCCGGGTCGCAGCCGCCCGTGCTTAGTGAATTTAACTCAGATGACCATTATATCTACTACTGTGGGCAGGAATCCCTCAGAAGAAATGGAGTAGCCATCATGGTCAACAAAAGAGTCCGAAATGCAGTACTTGGATGCAATCTCAAAAAACTCTTGCAACACCTTCCATCTTACTTGGGTTTCTCTTACCTTGGGCGTGGGGTATCTCTTCACGGCTGCTCCAGCAAAGTACAGCTGCTGCTCCTTACCTTGGACGACGGGTATCTCCTTACTGCCGCCGTTCCTGACAGTTTATTACTTTCCAATACAGTGCATATTATATATTTAAATTAAGTGGATTTTGTTGAGTAAGAATAGCATAACAAAAAATTTGCAAATTTCAGAAGTTTCATGTTATTTAGTATGTCACCCAAAATAGTTCCTCATCATCTAATAACTAACTTATATATATATATATGTATTTATGATATTTCTAATAGAGAATCCTTGTACATGTGTAGAAAATTTCTGGAAGGATACACAAAGAATTGCTAAGTTATTATCTCTGGCAATTGATGGCTAAAATTCTAGTGGTAGGAAACTTTTACTTTTTGTTTTATATATTTATACACAACTTGAAGCCTTTGACTGTGTGGATCACAATAAACTGTGGAAAATTCTGAACGAGATGGGAATACCAGACCACCTAACCTGCCTCTTGAGAAATCTGTATGCAGGTCAGGAAGCAACAGTTAGAACTGCACATGGAACAACAGACTGGTTCCAAATAGGAAAAGGAGTACGTCAAAGCTGTATATTGTCACCCTGCTTATTTAACTTCTATGCAGAGTACATCATGAGAAATGCTGGACTGGAAGAAACACAAGCTGGAATCAAGATTGCCGGGAGAAATATCAATCACCTCAGATATGCAGATGACACCACCCTTATGGCAGAAAGTGAAGAGGAGCTAAAAAGCCTCTTGATGAAAGTGAAAGAGGAGAGTGAAAAAGTTGGCTTTAAGCTCAACATTCAGAAAACGAAGATCATGGCATCTGGTCCCATCACTTCATGGGAAATAGATGGGGAAACAGTGTCAGACTTTCTTTTTTTGGGCTCCAAAATCACTGCAGATGGTGAGTGCAGCCATGAAATTAGAAGACACTTACTCCTTGGAAGAAAAGTTATGTCCAACCTAGACAGTATTTTCAAAAGCAGAGACATTACTTTGCCGACTAAGGTCTGTCTAGTCAAGGCTATGGTTTTTCCTGTGGTCATGTATGGATGTGAGAGTTGGACTATGAAGAAGGCTGAGCGCCTAAGAATTGATGCTTTTGAACTGTGGTGTTGGAGAAGACTCTTGAGACTCCCTTGGACTGCAAGGAGATCCAACCAGTCCATTCTGAAGATCAACCCTGAGATTTCTTTGGAAGGAATGATGCTAAAGCTGAAACTCCAGGACTTTGGCCACCTCATGCGAAGAGTTGACTCATTGGAAAAGACTCTGATGCTAGGAGGGATTGGGGGCAGGAGGAGAAGGGGACGACCGAGGATGAGATGGCTGGATGGCATCACCGACTCGATGGACATGAGTCTGAGTGAACTCTGGGAGATGGTGATGGACTGGGAGGCCTGGCGTGCTGTGATTCATGGGGTCGCAAAGAGTCAGACATGACTGAGCGACTGAACTGAATCTTAAAATAAATAAATAAAATAAACTGCTGAGCCTTAAAAAGTTTCCTGCCAAGGGCAAAGTCCCTTGAGGCAAGAACACAACTGCCTTGAACTTTAAAACACGGAAACTTACGTTACCACATGTAAACTAAGTAGCCAGTGGGAATTTGCTGTATGACACAAGGAACTCAAACTGGGGCTCTGTAACAACCTAGAGGGGTGGGATGGGGAGGGAGGTGGGAGGGAGGTTCAAGAGGAAGGGGATGTATGTATACCTGTGACTGATTTATATTGATGTTTGGCAGAAACCAACACAATTCTGCAAAGCAATTTTCCTTCAATTAAAAAATAAAAAAATAAAAAACAGAACAGTAGGAAGGAATCTCAGACTTCACCCAATTAATATCTTCATTGTTGACAGAGAGAAAAAATTAGAAAAAAGGCAACTTGTGCCCAGTGACTCTGGAAATAAATCATAAAGCCAAAGACTAAAATCCAACTCCCTTGCTGAATGCAACTCCCTTGCTGCTTGGTTCTAAGACCACAAAAAAGAGTGACAACAACATTGCTAGCCTTTGAAATTATAAAGATCTCAAGACTTTCAGACTCCATCACTGAAAAAATACAACTGAAAGATCCCTTGAAAATATGTCCCAAATCATATTATTCCCCCTCTCACTTCCCTCACATTCATGTCTCACTTTCTCTTCTGAGAATATCTGCATTCAGGCTCTTACCTTTGTTCTTTTCCTTTTTTTAATATATTTTATTTTTTTCTGCAGATGACTCTAACATTCTTGCTTAAGTGATTCATGTTTTTCTAATCTAATTCCAAACACTGACCTTATAAAAATTCATCATTTTTCTCAAGAGAATGAGAATGAAAATGACTTGCAAAAATGTCTCAACCAATGACTGATTACCCGGAGACTAGAACCCAGATTTCTTGTGTTCCAGTCTAGGTTCTTCTATTATAAGGCATTGTAAGGCAAATAACAATGTCCTGATTAATTCCAAGAATCCCAAAGATGGATAAAATTACACTATCAAATTCCATCCCCTTATATGAAATTGACAATTTCCCTGTCCTCTTACAAAGGAAGAGCCTGAATACAGAAGACCAAACTGCTTCTCCATTTATAATTAAATCCTCAAATTTCTTTTTGTCTAACTTTTGTAGACTTCGACATTCAGTGGGTCTACTATATTTATTTCCCTTTCAGGATCAAGTTGCTTTATTTACCATCCCAAGAACAAAGAAAGCTCCTTACTTTTGCCCCAACTCTGAGATAACTCAATTCAATTCATCCTCTGTCAGTCTCTCTCTCTCCCTTATAATGTATTGAATGTACGTAAAATATCCAAAAGAAATTTATTGATATCTCAATTGTGGGCCATATGTTGTCCTATTAAAAGGACACCTGGATAAAAGAAAAGGACACCTGCAGATGCCCTAGTAAAATCTCTTTGAGTCAAAAATAAAACTCTAGAGGAGTTATGTGATTTTGTAAAGGATTCCAGGTACTATGGAGAAATCTGAGGAGAAGAAAGAAAATAAATGCAATTTCTTTATATGGCCAGGAAATTATAGATAATATATAGTTGTATTTCCATTTTACATATTGAGAATATGGTAGTTATATAAACTGTATCAGATATGATTTGGGGAATGAAGATCTGGTTTTCATTTTTATTCATTAAATCAATCACACTTTAATTTTAAGAGTGATAGAAAGATAAAAAAATAAGATTTTTATACATAATATTTAATAATCTCTGTGCCAGGGAAAAGAAGGTGTGAAGTTTATCCATATTAGTGGGGATATTCAGGACAGGCAGTCTAAAGAAGAGTTTTCTGAACTGATTCTCTTTGAAATAGGGACTTTATAATGAAAAAAGCCACAGGCAATGCTAGTAGAGGAGCATTTATTCCCACTCTTAAAATAAAGGCTTTTAGCAATAGTGGTTATGAAAGAATATAAAGAGTAACACAGAGTACGAGCAAAT
This sequence comes from Cephalophus harveyi, assembly GCA_006410635.1. NCBI lineage: Eukaryota > Metazoa > Chordata > Mammalia > Artiodactyla > Bovidae > Cephalophus > Cephalophus harveyi. Next base: position 473,328 of record SJYT01056690.1, read on the forward strand.
TAATATATATTTTTAACTTATATATACAACATGCATATATATGTGTATATCTTTAAAATAATAGCTACAACAGGCTACTAGATAAACAAAACAGCCATAAGCATTACAATGCCTGACAGCTGCAAAAATAAGAACTGAAAGTGACAGTAGCCAATACTACTACTCAAGGCTGAAGCATGTAATTTACATCTTAGTGAAATTAAACATACTATAATGGCTTAGCTTCCAGGCAACAATACTATTAAATTTGCAGTAGTAGTTTATGACATCATCTGAAACCCCAGGATACACATTTGAAGCTGGCTATTATGGTTAGTAATCAGTATTGCTATTCTGGTTAGTTTTTCATTTAATTCATTGCAGGCTTCTATTAAAAAAGAAGACAAATATCAGCAGTTGAGGATGCTGTTTTTTTTGCAAAAGCTGTTAAGCCTCAGGTTGCAGTGATGTCATATTTTAAAATCAGTAACAATAGCTTATATTTGAATAGCATTAAGAGGTCAGAATTATATTGAAAATATGATAATTTAAGCATTTTAATAGTCAATAAGTATAATTTGGGGATTACTAACTCAACTTTTCCAAAATGTTTCTTAACAAACTGTCAATAACTGTACACTGGCAGAGTAACAATAAAACCTATGGCTGTAAGTAATGGTTTTATATTATACAGCAGAAGTCTCAACCAGATATACTGTAATCAGACCATTAGAAGTGCCAACACCTCAGGGGAGGAGTATCTATGAATTTTAAAAATGTTTCCAATTTGTAGTATATAAATTAATTTCTTTGGAGATGGAGAATATAAGTCACTACATAATTTTTCAAAATATCCCATTTTCCAAAAAGTTTATGGACTTTGTTAATCATAAGAGTGATTCTCAATGGTTAGGGAAAGCTTTTTAAAATCTCCTGTGGTGAGTATGAGAGAGGACCATTTAGTAAAGTCTCATCTATTTCCACTAGATGATTCTAAAATCCTTGATTTTCAAGGATTTTGTGGCTTTCTTACTCAGTATCAAGCACTGAACTGTTAAAAATTCTACCCTGATTGCAAGAGGACACTTGAGGACTAGGGAGAGGAAAATGACTTGGTGAAAGTTATTTGACAGCACTCTTGAAACTATCACAACATTGTTAATCAACTAGACTTCCTGGCGCTAGTTGTAAAGAACTTGCCTGCGAATACAGGAGACGTTAGAAATGCAGGTTCAATCTCTGGGTCAGGAAGATCCCCTGGAGGAGGGCCTAGCAACCCACTCCAGTATTCTCACCTGGAGAATCTCACGGACAGAGGAGCCTGACAGGCTGCAGTACAGAGGGTCACACAAGAGTTGGGTACGACTGAAGTGACTTAGCATACCCATGCATACCAAAATAGAATAAAAAATTTAAAAAATATATGTTTGACTAATGATTTCAAGATCTGGAACTTGACAACAATTTCCTAGAGATTCTTTGCCTTTATTTTGCAGCTGACTTTTCCCCCCTTCACTCAATGAATGTAGCTACATATATAAGTGAGAAGCCTCAGAAAAATGGAAGTTTAAGTGGAAATATTGGATCACGTATTGAGTTAATCTGGTCTGAAGTAGATGACTACCTTAAGTAACCAAATTGAAAGAAATCCACCTGAAGTATCTCACTGAACAATGCATAAGGTCTAGCATCCTTAGGAAAGTAATGAAAAAAACTTCATTATAAGGTTTTTGGGGAAACTTAATGGTTCTGCCTTTAGTGTCTCCCTCCGAGTCATGTTATATAAACTCTGTATGATTATCACCAATAAGCACCAAGTGCTTAGAAACAGTAAGTTTAGAACAGGTGGCAAGGAGGAAAAAAGGTTCAGAGAACTGTATAGTAATGCACTTTTAGGATCTAGAGATCTGTGAATATAATGTCTATGGATTAAAACTTGCCACTCTAAAATATTTCCTTAGGAATATTTTGAGCTGAAAACAATCAAGGCCCAGAGGACTTTCAAAGAAACATTGACCTTTCCCCTAACTGACTTAACAATATAGATAGAGGGCCTGTTTCAGTGAAGGAGCTCTCACTACAAAAGTTCAGGATGAACTAGGTGTTCAGTTCAGTTCAGTCACTCAGTTGTGTATGACCCTTTGTGACCCCATGGACTACAGCACACCTGGCTTCCCTGTCCATCACCAACTCCCAGAGCTTACTCAAGCTCATGTCCATCCAGTCAGTGATCCCATCCAACCACCTCATCCCGTGTCATCCCTTTCTCCTCCTGCCTTCAATCTTTCCCAGCATCAGGATATTTTCAGATGAGTCAGTTCTTCGCATCAGGTGGCCAAAGTATTGGAGTTTCAGCTTCAGCATCAGTCCTTCCAATGAATACTCAGGACTGATTTCCTTCAGGATGGACTGGTTGGATCTCCTTGCAATCCAAAGGACTCTCAAGAGTCTTCTCCAATACCACAGTTCAAAAGCATCAATTCTTCAGTGCTCAGCTTTATTTTATAGTCCAACTCTCACAACCATACATGACTACTGGAAAAACCATAGCTTTGATTAGACGGACCTTTGTTGGTAAAGTAATGTCTCTGCTTTTTAATACGCTGTCTAGGTTGGTCATAACTTTTCTTCCAAGAAGCAAGCACATTTTAATTTCATGGCTGCAGTCACCATCTGCAGTGATTTTGGGGCCCCAAAAATATAAACTAGGTGTGGCAGGCAGCAACTAGCAGACTCTGTTAAAATTCCTTTCTAAGTCCTATTGTTTCTGGTAGGTTCAGCAAACATCCGTTTAGGAAACTTGCTTTTCCATTCCCATGTCAATTTCCTTCCTCCCCTTTTAGGTTCCAAACCCCCAGCATTCTGTATTGTCTTGAGCTAAAGGCTGTAGTTAAGGTGAGGTTAAAAAGGCAGTACTTAAGCTGAGGGAAATCAGTCCTGAATATTCATTGGAAGGACTGATGCTGAGCTGAAACTCCAATACTTTGGCCACTGGATGTGAAGAACTGACTCACTGGAAGAGATCCTGATGCTGGGAAAGGTTGAAGGCAGGAGGAGAAGGGGACCACAGAGGATAAGATGGTTGGATGGTATTACTGACTGGATAGACAAAGAGTCAGACATGACTGAAGGCGAGAGTTCCCGCCATTTTGGTGAGTTATTTAATTTTTCTGCATCTCTCCCAAGTTTACATGTTATTTAACTTTTGTTTGATTTTATGCTGTTAATCTGTCTCTCATCCCCTTAATTCTTAGACCAACCAGAAGAATCTAGAAGGGTAGAAGAAAATTTCTTCCTCCCTCCCTCACATGTCCCAAAGGATAGCAGTCAGAGGTCACTAAATGTCTAGGAAAGATGAACTTATGAAAAGTGATGTGAAGGGAGTTTAAGATAAAACATCATCAACCTCCTAGCCTTGGCTAGGCCATGCCTTAGTGACTTTCAAAGAGAAGACCTCAAGTGATAAATGGTCCCCTGATATTCACCCTAATTATTCAGAATTTAACAGACAGAGAATGGAAGGGATACCAGAAGAGAACTCAACAAGAAAAATTATTTTCTCGAGCTAGCTTTAAATGACATTGTTAACTGTATTTTTGAAAATAAATGCTATACATGGAAATAAGGCAAGTAGATAAAAATCATCTGCCTCTTGATTCTCAAAAGTGAAAAAGACTAAAAGAAACCAGTAGTTTAACCCAGAACAGTGGTCTGAATGAAAGCAGACTTGATTAGCTAAATTCCTGAACTTGAAATATGAGAGCATTAAGAACATGAGACTGAGGCATATGGTCTTGACTCTAGAGACTGCTGTAAAGGGAATATATTGAAAGCTATGATTCAAACAGAAAAAGAAAATCATGTTTACTAAAACTACCTATTTCTTCCTCTAGGAATGCAACGTCTTTCATCTCTTACATGAGGGAAAAAATAGCTTTGGACAGTTTTAGCTAAAAATGCTGATATGTACAATCACCTTTTGGGGCAAAATTTTTGGCATTTTAATATTTCATTTCTAGGCCAGCTTCCCTGTGCTCTTTCTCATGACCTTTTCTTTTTTTTTTTCCTTTCTCCCAATTCTTTTGTTTTTTTTTTTTATTTGGATTAGAAAAGATGACATAAATTATAGTGCAAATATGTTGCTGTTAGAATTTGAAAAGACTTGGTTTAATACCACTATGACATGCTAACCCTAAATATTACAATTTCAACAGATGATAGAAAAGGAAAACGTATCAGATATGTCAATGAATAGAGTAGACTCATGGATAAAACTAGATGACAGACTACAGTTTTCATGTACTTACTGACAATCACTTTTCCCTGTTTCCGTTAGGACAAAAAGTGGAGAAATACTGGGCATGATGTTTGCAAATCTGTCCTTGAGGGGGTCTATAATTATACTGCCCCATACTGCAGTCAGGAGCAACTCAGAAGCAGCACAAAGATGAATCATTTAGCTAATTCTTTGGTATTTTCTCACAATTCTCTTTTCCATGTAGAATTTATTCTTTAATAGCCATCAGTACTGAAACTTATGTTTGCAAAAGTGAGTGAGTTGATTAATAGGTATTTTATACATCTGGTATTTTCTCATAAAAGACTGGAAAACTTATTTCAATTATCATACCACCAACAAGGATGCAATCTGTTCACAAGGCCTGTTTACGAATGGCTGCTTTGGGTAATGGCTGTTTTCTTAGCACGGGAAATGAAATATAATATTATTAAACAGAGATATGCAGAATGAGGTGTCAAGTTATCCATCTTCCTGATGTTTATAGGCTTCATTTTTTAGAATGTTTATTTTATTTTATGGGACCACACGTTAAAATATCTCCTATTTGAAAGGATCTAATTTCTTTTACTCTGGTTTTAATGTCCTTGAATATTAACATTTTCAAACTTGTAAGCAATCAGCTAAGAAAACCTGTGGTAGGTACCTTATTAATTCCATTTAGATACATGTGCCATAATGAGACAGACAATAAAAGTGAACATTTTATCTTTGCATGAGAATAAGAACTGGTCTTTGTCAGGAGGATAAATGATTTTCATTTTTAGAGACCACCTGTGACAATATGGAGGGAGTGGATAAGGACTGGTGGGAAAAAAGAAAAAAAAAACATCAAACAACAAAGAGTTTGTGTGTGTGTGCATGTGTGTATTTCTGGAGGGAGGGGTATGAATCATGACACTGAAATGGAAATAATCGAACTCAGTTTTGAACAGCATTAGCAAAATCATTGGGAGTGTCTAGATCTATCTACTTTGGACTCAGTATGGCCCTTTAATCCTTTCATTGTCTATTAATTGCCAATTTGAAGGATGGAAGCAAGCAAGAATGAACCATTAAATTTTCATTATTAGTATTATTTTCCCAAGAAGGCATGCTACTAAGAAGTGGATCTACTTGTAGATAAAGGAAAGCAAAAGTATTTCTTTCCTATACTAAAGGAAAGAAACCACACAGACAATGCAGACTGTAGAACTTTACAAAAGCTTCTTAGAGAAAACATGAAATTTCGTCAATAGTGTAACATAACCATTCTGAATATATAATTGCATATTCCATTTTCAAGTAACCCTTGTAAAGACTCTGCATAGTTGTTGTTGGTTTTTTTTCTTTTTAATACATTGTAACTTCTTCATGAAAGCATATTCTTGGTTCTTAGCATACTGTCTGGCTCACAATAAATATGCAATTTTTTTCTGAATTAATTAATATGTATCACCTTTCAAATATAACCATTCCTGTTTAAAGCTGCTATGTTGAACATATCATCTACCAATTATAGTTCTGTAATTTTGTGGTTTATTTGTCATAAGAATCCTCTCTGGTATACTTTGTCAAAAATTAATCCAACAAATATCAACTCATTACATACCATTTTTCAATCTTTGTTTAGGTAATGGAAATGCAACAATGAAAGTATCAGAGAAGACTCTGCCTAATGGATATTTATATTCTAGTGGAAGAAATAGGTCATAAACAAGTAAATAAACAAGATGATAATCCACACAGTTGTGTCCGACTCTTTGCGACCCTGGCCAGAATACCGGAGTGGGTAGTATTTCCCTTCTCCAGGGGACCTTCCCAGTCCAGGGACTGAACCCAGGTCTCCTACATTGTGGGCAGATTCTTTGCCAGTTGAGCCACAAGGGAAGCCCTTTCACTATTAAGTAATCATTGATGAGTTAGGGAGTAATCAGGGATAAGACAGTGAAAATATTTATATGAGGTGTGAGGGACAACATCTCGGAAAAGGTGGCATTTGAGCAGTAGAGATGGGGGATAATAACAACCCAGTGCTGCAAAGAAGGGCAGGGAGTGTGTTCCTGGCAGTGGGAAGAGCAAATATAAAAGTCCTCAGGTGGCAAAGAACTTGAAACATTCAAGGAAACGCTCGGTCAAGGGAGCTGAACTATGGTAGAATACACAGAGTATAATGTGTTCATGTTGCAGGGTTAGGAGAGGCAGGTCAGGGCAAAGACTGAAGGAGAATTTTGAATATAAGAGTAAAGGGACACCCTAGAAGGGGTTTAGGCAGAGGGACGGAATGATCTTATTTATACTGTATAAACATTCCATGGCTACTGGGTATAGAATGAAATATAGCAAGAAATATGGATTCAAAGAGACCACTTTGAGATACCTGGTTGAAGTAGGTGGCAGAAAAGATGAAGAAAAATTAACAAACTTGGGATGTATTTGGAGGTAATATCAAAAGAACTCATTGGTGCAATAAATATAAGGGGTGGGATCTAACTTAATTTGTTCAACTCAGACTTTCCTCAAACTAATTGTACCATCAAAGCTTCTTTGTATCCCTAGATATCCCTATTAATAGTACATGTTCTGCAAAATTGAATTGGGAAAGTATCTACTTGTGATTCCTCTTAATCATTGATTTGATGGATTTCAAATAGCGAGGATCAGTTGGAAGACACTCCCAGGTTAAAACTTCTGTGATAAGACATAGTATGGAAAAAAAAACCAGATGTAGCATGCATGTTTATCTGTGTGTATATGTATGTGTGTTTGTGCATAAGAACACACATTTCCCTCAAGAATGGCACAGAGTTACCTTCCTTCACTGACAGAGGCGCTATGGTATTGAAAACATCTCTGGACCCACACTGAGGAGGATGGAACTGTTCTTTTTGCTCAAAGACGTCTCAGCCTTGAAACACATGTCTACCTGTTCTGCACCAGGTTTTACTGGTCAACACAGACTGCTAAGAGCCTAGATTACTGTCCTTGGGCTGGGTTAGTCTAAGTCATCAGCCTTAAGAGTTAGAACGGCTTTGGTCCCCAAGATAAGAGCCACTAGCCCTGGGAATATTGCCTTCCTTCCTCTGGGTATATTGCCATTCGAAGGTCAATCCTAATATGTAATCAAATGACCCATCTGTGTCTTCTCTAAAGTGTGAATTAGTGTACACACTCATTACTCACCTCCTTCCTTTTAGAACAAATTGCTTCTGACAACAGTGAATGAAACAGCTGTGTCTGTGTGTGTCTGCATGTGTTTCTATAAAAGGAGGATTCTCGGACTACACCAGAATGTCCCCAGGCCGTGAAGGAGATTGAGCTGTGTAAACCAACCGTGCCTTATGTTCTATGGGGAAAAAAAGAAATGAGGAACAGAACACCTCAACTGAATTTATTATAACAAATTTCTTGGGATAATAAAAGACATCAGCTCAGCCCTAGAGGGAAAGTAGGTTACAGCTCAGCTAAATGTCCTTATCTAATGTTGCTTGACCCTAGCTAACATTTCAAGCCTAAGTAAAGTCCTATCACTGGTACATTTTGGGCTGTTTAGTAATTTCATCAGCGGCATTGATTTAAATGTCTTTTTGAAATTGTCTGATAAACACTCACAGTAGTCATTTTCAGATCACACGCCCATAACGTGATGGTCTCTCCTTTAAGGCATGTTCTCTTCCATGATGTAAGGGAATCGGATGTGTTCTTTTTAAATCCCTAATTCTATATTTCACTAACTGGATACGAAAAAGTAAGTCATGCCGATATTTTACGGCCATTGTAAAGAAAAAAAGACTCCTTGCAAATTTCTGGATGTGCTGTGTTCTGTGTCTGTACATGTAGTCCCTTTGACTGCAGCGCCCTTCCTCCATTCCCATATGCCAGAAAAGCATTTTCAGTATATCTTCATAATATCTAAAGAGAGCTGAGAACTATGCTTTAGTCACCACTGTACCTAAGACAAGCTTCTTTTACCTCATTCATTAAACTAGGATTCAACATACTGTCTGCATTTGCAAAACCTAATTTTTAGTATTAGAATGAAGTAGATTAGCATTAAATAATACTAAAAATTAAGTTTTGCAAATAAAAAAATTGTGTTGATTCAGACTCATCAGAAATATGACGTTTCTTATTTTTACATGTGGTTGTATATATGGTTATACAAAAGGATCTCATGAATGAATATTAAACAACAGTGTTACTTTATTTATTGTACACAGCTATCTCCAACTGTCCCCAAATAAAACTATACCTATAATAAACCATGAAAAATGATAGGTGGTAATGAAAGTTTCCCATCTGGAAAAGACCCTGGTCCAGATGGATTTGCTAATGAATTTTATAAGATGTTTAACCAACCTTTGAAGAATATCTCAGACATGTTTGATTAAATTACCAACATTTTTGGAACTACTGCTGTGGGTTCTCAAACTAATCTTTATAAACTGCCAAGAAATGCTAAAATCCAGAATCCATTTCTTAAGAACATACCTCTTTCACAAAAATGCTGAAAAAAAATTCAGCCCAGTGATACAATGTTTCCTCTTTGAAAGGATACTTGCAGAATATCTTAGTATTGATTAAATAATTTATTCACAGAACATGATCTCTTATTTGAAATTAACCAATATACTATTTATAAAGGCTTCCCAGGCGGTCTGGTGGTAAAGACTCCACCTGCCATTGCAGGAGACATGGATTTGATCTCTGGGTCAGAAGATTCCCTAGGAAAGGAAATGGGAACCCACTCTAGTATTCTTGCCTGGGAAATCCCATGGCCAGGAGACTGGCAGGCTACAGGACATGGGGTCACAAAGAGTCAGACATGACTTAGCGAATAAATAACAAAAATATACTATACGATGCTGCTGCTGCTGCTGCTAAGTCACTTCAGTCATGTCGGACTCTGCACGACCCCATAGACGGCAGCCCACCAGGCTCCCCCATCCCGGAGATTCTCCAGGCAAGAACACTGGAGTGAGTTGCCATTTCCTTCTCCAATGCATGAAAGTGAAAAGTGAAAGTGAAGTTGCTCAGTCATGTCTGACTCTCAGTGACCCCATGAACCGCAGCACACCAGATGCCTCCGTCCATGGGATTTTTCAGGTGAGTACTGGAGTGGGTTGCCATTGCCTTCTCTGATATCATATTCTAAATTATTTATCCAATCAGTTTACTCTTATGCCTAAAAGCTTGCAGTTAGCTATTTATCTCTTCAAATAAGGCTTTGGCTTCTTTCAGCTCAGTTCAGTCACTCAGTCGTGTCTGACTCCTTGTGACACCATGGACTGCGGCACACCAGGTCTTCCTGTCCATCACCAACTCCCTGAGCTTACTCAAACTATGTCCATTGAGTCGATGATGCCATCCAACCATCTCACTCTCTGTCGTCCCCTTCTCCTCCCGCTTTCAGTCTTTTCCAGAATCAGGGTCTTTTCAGATGAGTCAGTTCTTCACATCAGGTCGCCAAAGGATTGGAGTTTCAGCTTCAACATCAGTCCTTCCAATGAACATTCAGGACTGATTTCCTTTAGAATGGACTGGTTGGATCTCCTTGCAGTCCAAGGGACTCTCAAGAGTCTTCTCTAACACCACAGTTCAAAAGCATCAATTCTTCGGTGCTCAGCTTTCTGTATAGTCCAACTTTCACATCCATACATGACTACTGGAAAAACCATAGCTTTGACTAGATGGATTTTTGTGGGCAAAGTAATGTCTCTGCTTTTTAATATGCCGTCTAGGTTGGTCATAACTTTTCTACCAAGGAGTAAGCATCTTTTAATTTCATGGCTGCAGTCACATCTGCAGTGATTTCAGAGCCCCCCAAAATAAAGTTTGTCACTGTTTCCACTGTTTCCACATCTATTTGCTACGAAGTGATGGGACCAGATGCCATGATCTTAGTTTTCTGAATGCTGAGCTTTAAGCCAATTTTTTTCACTCTCTTCTTTCACTGTCATCAAAAGACTCTTTAGTTTTTCTTCTCTTTCTGCCATATGGGTGGTGTCATCTGCATATCTGAGGTTATTGATATTTCCCTGAGGTTATGGATATTGGCTTCTTTAGAATTTTGTTTTTGTTATTATGTCTATTAAATGGAATAATATGCTAATTAGAGATACATAGCTGATTGTGCTCTTAAATATGGTGGGGAATTTACTATAATGCCTGTTCAAATTTCATGGTATTGTGAAACATAAAATAACCCTAGAATGACAGCAGCATAATAATATATTATTTGCAAAATCCCCTCAGAAATTCACTTTCTAAAAAATTAGCACTCAGTGCATCAAACCAAGGAAATGTCTGTTTTAATGTAGGATGATGGGTTTGGGAAGTTGAGAGCATGAATAAGCAGGATTTTGCCAGGGGCAGAAAGGTAGTATTTGAGCAGATAAATAGCAGCATGAGTTAAGTTGGCTGGATGGAGGAAGCCTATGTTGATATAAGAACTTTTAAGTGTCCTGAAATGCCCACACATTTTTAACATTAATCATACCTGGCTTCTCTGACTTTCCATTTTCTCATTTATAACATGGACATTATAATATTTATGTTAAAGTACTATTAAATGAATTAAATAATATCCTGGAATGTGGAAGGTATATTTAATGTTATTTTTCTCTGTCACTATTAGATATCTTAGACACACACACACACACACACACACCACACACACACAATGTATTTTGATTAGATCAGAGAAGGTTTTTTGCAAAACAGGTTGCTATAGCTCTTTGCCCTCTTCATTATTTATATGCCCCAAAACACTCCAGTTTGTACTTGAACAACAACAAGGCAGGAAAAATATTTACTCATTTATAAAGTCAAGGGGATAGATCATAGCGTATAGTTGCCTAAAAAGTTAATGTTTAATGTAAAAGTTTACCTTTGACCATATCTGGCAGGCATGATCATAAAGATAGCAATAAGTTTCATTTTCAGATAATAGTCCAGTATTAAGTTCACTTAATAATGTATATGATTAATCATATGTGTATATGATTAAACACAGGCACATGTATAGCTAGTAGTAGATATTTATACTGAATAAAGGATTTTATCTGCTAATATAACCATAGAAGATAAAGCCAGTTACACATCCTTCTTTTCTCTTTGTCAAGAATTAGGAAACACACAAAAACAATTTAAAAGCCGTAACACGCTCATAAACTTAATTTGAACATTATTTTTGTTGTTTTTCTTTTGTAAGAATCAGTACTTCTATTGAAGATAACATTACAAATAATAAAATTTTGCTAAATGATAAATGGAAGGACCACTGATTTTTTTTTTCTTCTTAAAAAAAGATAGATATTTTAAAAATGCAGTAACTACCATTTTATATAAAAGTGAAAATAACCTTCAACTTTCCATTTGTCTTCTTTCTACTACTCTCGAACTATGAAGGAGTCAGCTTTAACAGCATAGTCTATTACTCTCCAGATAGTTTTTTTAAAACTATGTAGTTTAATATATGTTAATATATTATTTTTATCTTTCCAAAATTGGGTCAAAGTATACATTCAGAGTAAGAGACAATTCATATGCTTTTTTGTTGTTGCTGTTGCTCCACTTTTAAATAATACACAGAATACATAGATTTGCCCTTTCTTTCTTGAAACAGTTGCCTATTTTTACATTATGTGAATGCTCAAGGATTTAACTGGATCATTCTATACTGGTTCTGCTGGGGTGTATCCAGTATGCCATCATTACAAATAATGCTTTACATGGCAGCAAATTTTTAGGAAAGGTGTTACTATTAGGAGCTGAGTGAATAGAGAAACTATATTCCCACCTGGAGTCTGAGGAGACTTGCACAGAGAAACATTCTCATGAGACATATGAGGGTTAATTCAGTAGAAATGATACTGGGCCTAAAGTTCAGAAATCAGGTTGTGGGGCCATATACCAAGAGAGGGTGACTGCAGAATGAGTGATCCCAGGACCTCAAAAATTACTCTATGACACTGATTGAATTATATATATGAGAGGGAAAGCAATAAATATAAACTGGAAGGGATAAAAATGATAATTCAACAAAAAAAGTCCTGAAATATAAGTGACTATACACAGTAGTAGGACACGCTATTCATGTAAAAGAGGTTACTTCTTGCACTTTTGTATATATCATCAGTGCATATATACAATGAATAAGCGGATTTGAATTTGAAAACATTATTTACATTATCACTACAATGAAATATGCAGGTATAAATATAGCAAAATGTTTACACGATCTATGTATATGAGAAAAACTACAAACTGATGACTGTTATAAAAGAACAGAATAAACAAAACAATATTTCATGTTCGTGAATAGGAAGACTCAATATTGTCTAGGTGTCAATTGATCTAGAAAACTGATCTGAAGATCTTCCAACTTGATTTACAGACTCAGTGCAATACTAATCAAAATCCCAGCAAATTACTTTGTGGGTACTGACAAATTAATTCTAAAGTTTTATGATTCTTGCAAAAGAACCAGAATAATCAACACAATATTTAATAAGAACAACAATGATGGAGGGCTGCCCCTGTCTAACTTAAAGACTTACTCTAAAGCTACACCAATCAAAACAGTCTGGCATTGGTAAAACAATAGAGAAACAGATCAAGAGAACAGAATAGAAAGAACAGAAAAAATAAAACACACACATAGATACAGTCAACTAATCTTTGACAAAGGAGCAAATGCAGTACAATGGAGCAAAGATAAACTTTTCAACAAATGGTGCTGGAGCAACTGAATATCCATATGCAAAAAATGAATCTTAGACACAGTCTTCACACTCTTCAAATATTTACTCAAAAAGGATCATAGACATAAACATAAAACACTACTAAACTATTAAAGTCTCACAGGATAACATAGGAGAATACCTAAGTGATGTTGTGTATGACACTGACTTTTAGTTATAACACCAAAGGTGGGATCCAAGAAAGAAACACTTGATAAGCTGTATTTCATTAAAGTTAAAAATGTCTGCTTTAGGAAAGGCAATGTCAAGCAAATAAGAGAGAAGCCACAAAGTGAGAGACATATTTGCAAAAGACATGTCTGATAAAAAGCTTTTATTCAGAATATGCAAGGAACTCTTAAAACTCAACAATAAGAAAACAACTTGAATTTAAAAGATGAGCCAATGGTATTTGAGAAAGATGGTGGGGTAGGAAGTATCATGAATGTATCTCCCCACCTATACAAAAACTGCACTGGCAGAATTTGTTAAATGCAATTATTATGGAACATTAGAGTTCATTAAAAACTTGCACCTTCTAAGGAAAGACTTGGTTGATAAACTGGTTAAATTTGGCCAATTTCAGCTCAGTGCAGTAGAAGCTGTTTTCTCCCTACTCCTAGTCACATGGTAGGAAGCTATGCTTATTTCTGGAACACCTAGTACATAACTTTCAGGAGCCAGGTAGGCTAAAAAAGACCCTGTATTCTGAACATCAGGGATCAGTGTTCTGATTTTGATTGGTGTTTCTCATTTTGGACATACAAAGAGATGGGCAACCACTGTCATATCTTTTTGCATTGTTGCAACTCCTCCTCCTCTGACTGAATTGACTTCCTGGGGATTTAAAGAACCTGCATCCTCTTTTATCCACTTAATTTTATTTTTTTGTCCTTTTGGGAACAATATATTAAAAACTATGACATTCAAAAGCAATTTCACACACAGGGGAAATTATAAGGTGATCATGCATGTCCAGGAAAAGGCTCAGAAGAAACCTGAAGTAAATTTACGTTTACATCTCTGGCTAATCCTTAGCACAGAGAGAGAACTATCCAAAATAAAAACAATAAAGAAAATAACAACAAAAGAGCAAAATGGGAAGACTGTTTCATAGCTATCTGAAACAGTCTGGAGAGAAAAAGATATTAATAAAGGTACATATATGGGCAATTATAAATGCTAGTATTGTTCTAAAAATGCTTTGCAACTGTACTTTTTATTTCCTACATGATTTAAGATATTAATAGATTTAAAGAAAAAAGTTACTAGTCTAAAAACTGATATTATTATAAATTTGGTTTGTAAGTACAAATTGTGTTTTCCAAGAATTAAGATAATAATTATTAAAGAGAATTATTTGTTTAAGTGTTTAAGGATACACAATATATAAAAGATGCAATTATGTGACATCAAAGACAAAAATGGTGGGTATGGAGCTATAGAGGATCAGAGTCTGTATATGTTATTTAAATTAACTAGCATAACTTGGGAAATTAGAGTGTTATATCTCTAAAATGTTAAACTTAATCCTGGAGGAAACCATAAAAATAACTATAGATTACACACAAAAAATGAGAAAGGAATTTAAACATTTCACTACCAAAAAACAAAAACAAAACAAAAAAAAACTTTGAAGCAAAAAGCAAAGGAGAAAAGGAAAGATATATCCATTTGAGTGCAGAGTTCCAAAGAATAGCAAAGAGAGATAAGAAAGCCTTCCTAAGTGAACAATGTAAAGAAATAGAGGAAAACAATAAAATGGGGAAGACTAGAGATCTCTTTGGAGAAGGCAATGGCAACCCACTCCAGTACTCTTACCTGGAAAATCCCATGGACGGAGGAGCCTGGTAGGCTGCAGTCCATGAGGTCGCTAAGAGTCGGACACGACTGAGTGACTTCACTTTCACTTTTCACTTTCATGCATTGGATAAGGAAATGGCAACCCACTCCAGTGTTCTTGCCTGGAGAACCTCAGGGATGGCAGAGTCTGGTGGGTTGCCGTCTATGGGGTCACACAGAGTCGGACACGACTGAAGTGACTTAGCAGCAGCAGTAGCAGAGATCTCTTCAAGAAAATTAGAGATGCCAAGGGAACAGTTCATTCAAATATGGGCACAACAGAAGACAGAAATGGTATGGACCTAACAGAAGCAGAACATATTAAGCAGAGGTGACATGAATACACAGAATTATACAAAAAAGATCTTAATGACCCATATAATCATGATGGTATGATCATTCGCCTAGAGACAGACATCCTGGAGTCCAAAGTCAAGTCGGCCTTAGGAAGCATCACTACGAACAGAGCTAGTGGAGGTGATAGAATTCTACCTGAGCTATTTCAAATCTTAAAAGATGATGCTGTTAAAGTGCTGCATTCAATATGCCAGAAAATTTGGAAAACTCAGCAGTGGCCACGGGACTGGAAAAGGTAAATTTTCATTCTAATCTCAAAGAAAGGCAATGCCAAGGAATGTTCAAACCACCTTACCTGCCTCCTGAGAATGCTGTATGCAGGTCAAAAGGCAACAGTTAGAATAGGAATTGGAACAATGGACTGGTTCCAAACTGGGAAAGGACTACATCAAGGCTGTATATTGTCACCCTGCATATTTAACTTATGTGCAGAGTACATCATGTGAAATGCTGGGCTGTATGAAGCACAAGCTGAAAACAAAATTTGTGTGAGATATATCAATAACTTCAGATATGCAGATGACACTGTCCTTATGGCAGAAAGCAAAGAAGAACTAAAAATCCTCTTGAGGAAGGTGAAAGAAGGCAGTGAAAAAAGCTGACTTAAAGCTCAACATTCAAAAAACAAAGATTATGGCATGTGGTCTCATCACTTTATGGCAAATAGATGGGGAAACAATGAAAACAGTGAAAGACTTTATTTTCTTGAGATCCCAAATCACTGCAGATGGTGACTGCAGCCACAAAATTAAAGGACGCTTGCTCCTTGGAAGAAAAGCTATGATAAAGCTAGACAGCATATTAAAATGCAGACATCTTTGCTGACAAAGGTCTGTCTAATCAAAGCTATTGTTTTTCTGGTAGTCATATATAGATGTGAGAGATGGACCATAAGGAAGGCTGAACACTGAAAAATTGATGCTTTTGAACTCTGGTGTTGGAGAAGACAACTGAGAGTCCCTTGGACTTCAAGGAAGTCACTCCTAAAGGAAATCAGTCCTGAATAGTCAGTGGAAGGACTGATGCTGAAGCTGAAGCTGCAATACTTTGGCCACCTGACGGTGAAGAGCTGACTCCCTAGAAAAGACTCTGATGCTGGATAAGATTGAGGGCAGGAGTAGAAGGGGATGACAGAGGACAAGATGGTTGGAAGGCATCACTGACTCAATGGACATGAGTTTGAGCAAGCTTTGGGAGATGGTGAAGGACAGGGAAGCCTTGCATACTGCAGTCCATGGCATCACAAATAGTCAGGCATGACTGAGCAACTGAACAAGAACAACAATAAATCAACTAGACACAGAACAAGATAGTACTGCAGGAAATGATGGACAAGTTAGCTATAAGGCATAGGAAGAATAAGCAACTAAATAACAAAGTAAATTCCCACTTATCAGCAATTGCTTTAAATGTAAATGGATTAAACTCTCTAATCACAGGAAAGGGATTAGAAGAATGAATGAAAAAAGCATGAACCTGTTTACAATATCTTCACTTTATATTCAAAGATAGAAACAAATCGAAAGTGAAAAGGTGGAAACAGATATTCTAGGAAAATATTAATTAAAAGAGGGCATGGGTGGTTATACTAGTCTCAGACAAAATAGACTTTAAAACAGATAGGTTTACAAGAGACAAAGAAGGACATTATTTATTAATAGTTCAACACAGCAAAAATGCATAATAATTATAAATATTTATGCCCCTAAATGGGAGAAGGCAATGGCACCCCACTCCAGTACTCTTGCCTGGAAAATCCCATGGACGGAGGAGCCTGGTAGGCTGCGGTCCATGAGGTGGCTAAGAGTCAGACACGACTGAGCGACTTCACTTTCACTTTTCACTTTCATGCATTGGAGAAGGAAATGGCAACCCACTCCAGTGTTCTTGCCTGGAGAATTCCAGGGATGGCGGAGCCTGGTGGGCTGCCGTTTATGGGGTTGCACAGAGTCGGACACGACTGAAGTGACTTAGCAGCAGCGGCAGCAGCAATGGTAGACCATCAGAATACATGAAGAAAAATTTGACAAAATTGAATCAAGAAATAGTTATATAATACTTAAAGACTTCAATAACCCACTCGTGATACTGGATAGAACAGCCAGATAGAAGATAAGTATGGAAATAAAGAATTTAACACAATAAATCAACTAGATATAATAGACATACATAGACTGCTCTATGCAACATAACGATACATATATTCTTCTCAAGTGAACATGAGGCAGTTTCAATGATAAACTGTATGTAGGGCTACATAAAAACCGCAAATCAAAAACTTAACAACTTAAGGAAGAAAAAAAAGAACAAATTAAACCTTAAACTAGCAGATCTAAGGAGAAAATAAAAAGTAGAACAAAGATAAGTGGACTTGAGAATAGAAAAAAAAAGAAAGAAAAGAAAATCAATGAAACTAAGAGGTGGTTCTTCAAAAAGACCAACTAAATTGACAAACTGGTAGCTAGGTAGACTCGAAAGAAAAAAGAAAAGATAAGACTCAAATTACTAAAATCAAAAATAAAAGTGTAACACTGTTACTGATTCTACAGTAATAGAAAGTATTATAAGATAGTTCAATGGGCAATTGTATGTCAACAAATTGGATAGCATGGATAAAATGGGCAAATTTCTAGAGACACAAAATCTGCATAGACTTGAAGAAATAGAAAATCTAAAGAGATCTATAAGCAGCAAGGAGATTGAATCAGTAATTCAAAATGGCCCAACAAAGAAAAGTTCTGAATCTAGTAGCTTCATTGGTAAATCCTAGCAAGCTTATAAAGAAGAACTGAGAACAATTTCCAAGCTTTTCCAAGCTTGAAGACAAAGGGATATTTCCTAGTGCATCATATGAGGCCAGCATTTCTCTGAAACCAAAGGCAGACAAAGACATTGCAAAGAAAGAAAACTACAGACTAGTAAAGCCAAATTCAGCAGCTTTCTAATTCAATTAGAAAGATTATATACCTTGACCAAGTGAGATTTATTTCTGGAATACAAGGATGGTTTGATGTATAAAACTTGATCAACATAGTACATTAAAGTAAAGGAGAAAAAAAAAGGAAAAAAATGACTGCCTCAGTTGATGCAGAAAAAATTTAATATCTCATGATAAAATAAAAATAAAAAAATGATAAATCAAAGGAAACTCTTTCAATATAACTCAAGCTATATACGAAAAACTCACAGTAAACATCATACCCAATGGTGAAAATTTGAAGACTTTTCCTTTAAGAGGAAAAAGGCAAGGATAACACTTCTATTCATCAGAGTACTGGAAGTACTAGTTAGGTAAATTAGGCATGAAAAAAGAAATAAAAGTGACCCAAATTGGAAAGGAAAAAAGTAAAAATATCTGTGCAGATATAATCTTATATGTAGAAATATAGGACAATGAAAACTATACAACATTACTGAAGAAAATTAAGGAGACATAAATAGAAGCATCCCACATTCTTAAACTGGAAGATGATATTGTTAAAATATCAATACTACCCCAAAAGATCTACAGAATCAGCACAACTGCTATTAGAATTTCAATGGCATTTCTTAAGCAGAGATAGAAAATTACATCCAAAAATTCATATGAATGCTTGAGGGATCCTGAAGAGCCAACATAATCTTGTAAATATGGGCAAAATTGGAGGAATATCACTTTCTGATGTCAAAACTTACTATAAAGGTACAGTAATAAAAATAGTGTGGTACAGACACACAGACCACTGAAATAGAACAGAGTGCCCAGAAAAAAACCCTCACATATATAGTCAAACGATTTTAAACAAGGGTGCCAGGATCATTCAATAGGAAATGAATATATGGTGTCCCAAAACCTGGATATTCATATGGCATGTAACAGAAATGAAGATGGGCACTTGCCAAACACCATGTACAAAAATTAATAGGGACTAAAATCTTCAATGTAAGACATTAAACAATAAATATTTAGAAGAAAACTTAGGACAAAAGCACCAAAACATTGAATTTGGCAATGACTTCTTGCATGTGACATTAAAGGCATAGGTAACACAAGACAAATACATAAATTGAACTACATGAAATTTAGAACATTTTGTTCTCTAGCATATACTATCAACAGAGTAAAAAGGCAACCCACAGAATAGGAGAAATCATGTATCTGTTAAGGAATTAATATCTGGAATATACAGAAGGCTAAAACTCAATAACAAAAGAAATCTAACAATTCAATTCAAAAAAATGGGCAAAGAATTTGAACAGATACTTTTCCAAAAAAAAAGATATACAAGTGTCCAATAAGCACAAGAAAAGATGCTGAGCTTCATGAGTCATGAAGAAATGTAAGTCAAAATTATAGAAATTTAAATTGTAGAACTGCTGTGATAAACGGTATAGAGTTTCCTCAAAGAATTGAAAATAAAATTTCCATATGATCCAGCAATTTCTCTTCTTAATGTATATCCACATGAACTGAAAGTAGGATCTCACTGTAATATAATATCACATGGTATGATATTCTAGGAGTTTCAATTTTCAGTATATAATAGTCAATTTGTTTTTTTAACCAAAAAGAATGAGATTATCTGTCACGCTGCCTTTTAATCAGAGGGATGGTATGGGGAGGGAGGTGGGAGGGGGGTTCAGGATTGGGGACACGTGTACACCCATGGCAGATTCATGTTGATGTATGGCAAAATCAATACAGTATTGTAAAGTAATTAACCTCCAATTAAAATAAATAAATTTAAATTAAAAAAATAAAATTACTATTTTAAAATTGTACTTTTTGCTTGTGAAAACTGATGGTGTAAATAATAATACTGAACTTAAAAAAAAGAATGGGGGATCTAAAAGAGATAGTTGTACACCTGTTTCCATAGCAGTATTATTCATAATTTAAAATGCGGAAGTACTCACATGTCCACTGTTAGATGAATGGATAAATAAAACATGGCGTATATATATATAAATACAAATACATACACACACATATTTATGTATCTGCATACAATGGAATATTATTCAGTCTTATAAAGGAAGGAGATTTTGCAATATGCTGCAGCATAGATAAACCTTGAAGATACTACACCAAGTGAAATAAACTAGTCACAAAAAGACAAATACTATGTGATTCCATTTCTATGAGGTACTCAAAGTAATTAAAATCATAGAGACAGAAATTAAAATGGTGGGTACCAGGGAATGGGATGAAATGGAATGGGAAGTTATTGTTTACTGAATATAGAATTTCAGTTTTACAAGATGAGCTATGGAGATGGGTGGTAGTGATTTTTGCACATTACACATATATTTAACATCACTAAGCTGGACAGAAGTGAAGAGGAACTAAAAAGCCTCTTGATGAAAGTGAAAGTGGAGAGTGAAAAAGTTGGCTTAAAGCTCAACATTCAGAAAACGAAGATCATGGCATCTGGTCCCATCACTTCATGGGAAATAGATGGGGAAACAGTGGAAACAGTGTCAGACTTTATTTTGGGGGGCTCCAAAATCACTGCAGATGATGATTGCAGCCATGAAATTAAAAGACATTTACTCCTTGGAAGAAAAGTTATGACCTACCTAGATAGCATATTCAAAAGCAGAGACATTACTTTGCCGACTAAGGTCTGTCTAGTCAAGGCTATGGTTTTTCCTGTGGTCATGTATGGATGTGAGAGTTGGACTGTGAAGAAGGCTGAGCACCGAAGAATTGATGCTTTTGAACTGTGATGTTGGAGAAGACTCTTGAGAGTCCCTTGGACTGCACGGAGATCCAACCAGTCCTTTCTGAAGGAGATCAGCCCTGGGATTTCTTTGGAAGGAATGATGCTAAAGCTGAAACTCCAGTACTTTGACCCCCTCATGCGAAGAGTTGACTCATTGGAAAAGACTCTGATGCTGGGAAGGATTGGGGGCAGAAGGAGAAGGGGACGACCGGGGATGAGATGGCTGGATGGCATCACGGACTCAATGGACATGAGTCTGAGTGAACTCCGAGAGATGGTGATGGACAGGGAGGCCTGGTGTGCTGTGATTCATGGGGTCGCAGAGTTGGACACGACTGAGCTACTGAACTGAACTGAAGCTGGACAATTAATACTGTTAAAAGATTAATTTTATGTTATGTGTATTTTACCATAATGAAAATAACTGGGGAAAAGATGAGCCAAAGATCTGAATACACAGCTCACCAGAGAAGACATGTAGATGGCAAATAAATACATTAAAATATGTTGCACAACACATATCAGCAGAAACATGGATTGAAAAGATGAGATACCACTACACACAGTTAGAATGGGTGAAATCTGGATTACTGATGATACCAAATGGTGGAGAGAATTTGTACCAATAGGAACTCTCATTCATTGCTGGGAGTAAAGCAAAATGGGACAACTATGCAGGATGACTCTCAAGCAGTTTCTTACAACACTACATATAATCTTATAATTCAGTGATCATGTTCCTTTTTATTTACCCAGAGGAGTTATAAACTAATGTCTAAACAAAAACCTGCTCATGAGTGTTTATAGCTGCATTATATATAACTGCCCAAACCTGGAAACAAACAAGATGCCTCTCAGTAGGTGAATGGGTGAACAAATATCCAGACAATGGAGTATATTCAGCGCTAAAAAGGAATGAGTTATCAGGCCATGAAAAGTCATGGAGGAAATTGGAATGCATATTACTAAGTGAAAAAAGTCAACTCTGAAAAGGCTGCCTATTGTATTAAATGGAAGCAGTGATAGATTTTATTTTCTTGGAGCTCCAAAATCACTGTGGATGGTGATTGCAGCCATGGAATTAAAAGATACTTGCTCCTTGGAAGAAAAGCTATGACAAACCTAGACAGCATATTAAAAAGCAGAGACATCACTTTGCTGACAAAGTTTCCTATAGTCAAAGCTATGATTTTTCCAGTAGTCATGTATGTATATATGACAGTTGGACCATAAAGAAGGCAGAGAACCGAAGAACTGATACTTTCAAATCATGGTGCTGGAGAATATTCTTGAGAGTCTCTTGGACTGCAAGAGGATCAATCCTAAAAGAAATCAACCCTAAAATATTCATTGGAAGGAATGAAGCTGAAACTCCAATACTTTGGCCACCTGATGTGAAGATCCAACTCATTGGAAAAGACCCTGACGCTGGGAAAGATTGCAGGCAAAAGCAGAAAGGAGTGGCAGAGGATGAGATGGTTAGATACTATCCCTGACTCCATGGACATAAACTTGAGCAAACTCTGGAAAATGGTGGAAGACAGAGGAACCTGGCATTGTATTGTCCATGGGGTCACAAAGTGTTAGACACGACTTAGTGACTGAACAGCAACAACAAATTACATGACATTATAAGAGGCAAAACTATAGTGACAGAAATCAGTGGTTGCTGGGGATGAGGGGGTAGAATGATAAACAAGCAGAACACAGACTTTTAGAACACTGAATCTCTCTATATGATAGTATAATGATGCCATTTGTCTTTTGTCTAAATCCATGCTGCTGCTGCATCGCTTCAGTCGTGTCCGACTCTGTGTGACCCCAGAGATGGCAGCCCACCAGGCTCCCCCGTCCCTGGGATTCTCCAGGCAAGAACACTGGAGTGGATTGCCATTCCCTTCTCCAATGTATAAAAGTGAAAAGTGAAAGTGAAGTCGCTCAGTCGTGTCCAACTGTTAGCGACCCCATGGACTGCAGCCTACCAGGCTCCTCCGCCCATGGGATTTGCCAGGCAAGAGTACTGGAGTGGGGTGCCATTGACTGTACAATATCAAGAGTAAGAATTGTGACATGAACTATGGACTTTGACTGGCAATGACGTGTCAGTGTAGGGTCATCAACGGTAACAAATGTACCTACCACTCTGGTAAGTTCAGTATTCCTGTGGAACTGAAAGTGCTCTAAAACATGAAGTCCATAAATTTGTTTTTTAATAATGTAAAATGAGAATTTAAAATTCAAAAATTATTCTATTGAAATTAAATCTTACATATTTGAAAGCATTCAGACAGTTTATATTGTCCTATTTCTATTTATTTCATTTGTGTAATTTCTGTTCACATTTGATTCTGATTATATAAGTAATTCCAGAGTTTGTTCTCCTGAATACATGGTATTGACTGCATGAAGTTATATGGTTTATCTCTTCAAATCTAATTCAGCAGTTTAATTAAACTAATTTACCACTTAGCAATTTAAAGAAATAGTAAACATAGCTAATTCATTCTTTTCCTTTAGAAGTAGCTGAAAACTAAATGTGGATGCTGAATTTTGCAACCTAGATACAGTCAATAATTGTGGTTAAAGCTCAAATAAACTAATATTAAGTAAGGGGGTCCCAATATTTCTTTTAGGAACACGTTCTAATTATTTATCATTTTAGCAGAGGCAAGCATGTGTACTTTTCAACATTGTTGTCTATCCCATTCCAAAATTGGGTATGAAGAAGCATTCTTTCACATGGGACAATATCTACTATCATCTGACTCTTATCTTGAGGTTGGAAAGAATGGAGTGAAGGTATTCAACCTTTCACTAAACTTGGTGTGATTTCCAACAAAACTTTTGTCATGGCAGAATACATAGGAAAGCTATTCCTTCTTTGCTTCATTTCCCATTTATAATTAGACCTCTGGGCAGTGAAAGAAGACAAGATGGCTTGATCTATGATTTCAATGTGGAGATGAGGTACAAAACTTCACTTTCTGCTAAGGTTAAGTTAATTTTACTTCCGAGGCACTGATAATTCAGTTGTACAGTTCATCTTCTATTGTGAGCAGTATGTTGGATAACCCACATTCAGAATTAATTACCATAAATCAGAAGTATATTCATTGTATTGCTGTAAGATATTTCATTTCCCAGGAGGAAATGTCCCAACTACAAATGAACCCTTTACAGGTTCAATTATGTCTTCTCATTTCTTTTGTCTCTCGGGCTCAGCATAACCTCTGTAATTTAGTTTCATATTTTCTTTCATACAGAAAGTATCCAACTGCTAGAAAGTAATACCAATTATTACCAGTGATAGGACAAATAGAAAAATAATTGTTCCTCAAAAACTATCTGCTTAGTTATAAGTCTGCAACTGCCTTTTCCTTATGACTATTTGGTTCAACTAAGTGAACATCACTTGAAATTTGTTACTGAACAAAGAAAAAATTTAAACCAAGGCTAGAAAAAAAAAAAAAGTGTTTATCTTTACCATAAAATGAATCTTGCCTCTGCCTATACATACATCTCTCTAATTGTACTGCATTAATCAGTGAATACATTGAAGTATATTGACCCTGTGTGATAAATGGCTCATATTGAAGAATTCCGAGTACCTCATGATTTTTTGTTTAATATATTTACATAGAGGGAAATTGATAAGCTAGCAATAATTATAATTTCCTTCACTATATTCAATCTTTCTTTAGTTTTGTGACTTTTCATAAACAACTAAGCTTTGTATCTGGAAAAATTACCGTGATGCAGTATTACTGGCATGCCCTACCAGGTTCTTTGGTATTTTGAAATGAGTGTAACATTTCCAAAGAAATTAACCTAAACATTGCTGATGTTCTTGGTTTTGCAAATAATACTCAGGATTAGTCATAGGAACATGATATTCAATACAAGTAAACCTAAAATAATCCTCTTCTTGGGGTTCCATCCTAACTTTCTGTATATGCTATACTTGTCCTACAGATACAGCTTAGTCATAGTAACCATAATTGAAGTAATATAGTTTGCTGGTTCCAGCCCTTCCATGATCTTTATTTCACAGCATCTTTAAAACTTTTTTATTCTAACATGATTCTAGCATCATAAATATGTTCCTGCCCTTGTTACAGGTTTAATTTTTACTTTCCTCCCTCTTCATGCCCTTGGTTGGTTTGTAGTCAGATATCTCCAGGACTAATCAGCTTGAGAAGGCAAATGAAACCATGTTAACAGTATCCAAATTTGCTAGTCCCCTGCTCCTACCAGTGAAGAAAAGTCACATATCCATCTCTCCAACATTTCCTTCAACCATTTCTCCATCAGGCCACATACAACTTTTTGAAGATAAAAATCTTGAAGTGACACTTTTAGTCATTCCTCATGAAGGTATTTTCTAAAATTTTAATTTAAAGGTTGTATTGAAAATGTAGACAGCCCTACAGAGAAAAGTACCCTGGTGTAATAAGAAGCTCACAGATTCTAATGGTAGGATCTTGGCTCTGATACTATCTAGTTATATGACCACAACCTTAATCTTTCTGAGCCTAGATTTCATTTTCTACTAATATGGACAACAGCACTTTTATCAAAGTGCTTTTGGAAAACATGAAAAATAGTACATGTTGCAGAATAGAAGCTCAACAAGCATCAATTTTTAAACTGATCTTTGTTAAAACAATTATTTGACAATATCAAGCTACAATGGAATAAAGCCTATTAAACCAGATAGCTATCATCCTTGGGTGGATAAGAAAATAAATTTTCACCATTAGCCATAAAAGTAATATTTCACTACCATTTCTCACTACTTAAAATTTCATATAAAGCTTTACATATTTTCCATGAATAGCTTGGAATTGAATTATTGTACTGAACTACAAATATCATTGCTTAACTATACTCTTAAAATAGAAATGTTTCAACTTCTTAAATCCTTTTTTCCTCTCTGTGTTCTGAAAATAGTACCTGTCTTGTTAACTTCCTCTCTAGCCTTAAAGGAAGGTGTGTCTCACCTTTTGTCAAAGTTAAATCCCATTCCACCTGCCTCATCTATTGCTCCATCGTCTCCCTATATTTACTATAATGCCAGTGATTTTGTCTCTTCTAACTTCTCTTCAGTTTACAAAGAATAATCAAGACTCACCTATTCTAAAAATTTTTCTCAAGCTGCCACTCAGCCTTTCTTTTACTCTTCATCACCAACTAATCAGAAGAATAATCACTTAATGACTCTACTTCTTGCTATCTCCAGACATTCCTTAACACCATTACATTCTGATTTCTGACCCAACTGCTCTGGTTCAACTGCCCTGGGTAAATCCCTAATAATTTAAAGTGCTATATTCATTGGTCACTTTTACTCAGACTTCTATTTATCCTCTCATTTATCAGATGAGTCCTAGGCGGGCTACAAGTTATACCTTTAACAACAAAGACCAAATCCCTTAGCATCATCCACATGACCCTCCTTTTACAACTTTGCCACAACCACATTGCAAGCTCACCTGACTCTCTCGTTTCCACCATTCATTCCAAACTCCAGTTCTATTGGAATTATCACAGAACTTAACAACAATGTCCACTCACAATTCTGAGTTTTTGCACATGTCACTTCTGATAGATATCCATTTTCTTAATTTTTTTCACTTGAAAAAAATCTTATTTTCTTAATGTCCTTCAAAAGAATCAAGCTTTGTAGACCCTCTGACTATCTCAGGTCAATTAAGTTGTTCACTTATATGTGATCCATTTGGCTCCTTATTCATTTTCTTATTTTAATTCTAACCATATTCTATTGTAATTATCCTTCTGTACCTCTACATCCTGTGCTGAAATGTGAAATCCTTAACATCATTTATCTTTGATCTCTCTGTGTATAGCACAGTGCCTAGCAAATAAATGCTCAAAACTTATGAATGAACACATGAACAAAGAGACTGTATACAGTCATGAAGCTACTAAGAGTTTTCTGGTATTTTAAAGGCTTTTTTAGTATAGAAACTTGGGGAGAAATGTTTTTATGCCATTCCCATTTAAAAATGACCTAGTCATCGTACGTCTTTTCACTGTTTCAATGCCACTTTTTCCATCTCAGTGCTATGATATTTATGATCAGCAATATAAAAATGTAGTGTTATATTACATGATGTGTCTCAAATTTGGAGCTTGCCAGATTATAGGGGACTTTATAATTTCTCCATCCAGCCAACCTTCATGAGGATTAGTTATACTGGACATACAGGGGGAAGTTATTTAGTACACTATCATTTGTGGTAGAATTATGTTTAAACTCAAGGTTCTGAAAGTTTTCTCAGTTATTTTGTGAGCTTAAATGGTCATGGACCAATATGTTGGCTAAGCTAAAATTATATTAATGCAATGGATAATCAAAGGGCTTATTGTAAATCAAATTTATATCTAAAGGATTTTTATTTATAATAATTTTGAGAGTATTAATAAAATAATATTTACTGTTGAAGATAATCCTGAGAAACATATCTGAAAAATTTGTATTTCACATCAAGATATGGCTAAAATAAGTATTTCACATTCAGCCTGTAAAAAGAGCTTAGGACACAAACTTGACATGTCTCTCCAGTAAGAAGGTGTTCATGTACCAGTGGAAAAATGAATCCATTTTTTTGTTGTTGTTCTCAGATGCCTTTAAAAGCATGTTTTTATTTTTATTATCATTATTTTCTTTTTCAATTTTTGCTTTCCCACCTGCTTTACAAACTCTGAAGTAAAATGTTAGGAGGCAAACTGAGGTTGCCTAGTAGGAAAGCACAAGATTCCTTATTAGGATTTTTTTTGCTATTTTTCAGCAACTCTTGGCTTTATATGGGAAAACACAAGAAATGAATAGCTAGGTCAGATAACTTTATTCCTTCTCATCTCAAGAATTTGATGGTTTGAAGTGCAAATGTTACACTGTGATATGAATTCTTCCACTGGTTTTTTACCTATAGGGTAATGCAAAATCAAAGCTTATTTACTATAATTATGTTTTCCAAATGTCAGGAAATGTCCTTTGGGAAAATTCTAAACTTATAGATTTTAATATGCTTCCCAACAGTTCTTACCTTTTTAGACTTCTTCCTGGAAAGATCCTATCTCAGAGAAGATTAAATGTGTGCATGTGTATGATTTATATGCATATGCAATTACCTCATGCAGAATATGTGATATTGTGCTATGCTATGCTAGGCTATATCATGTATAAAATCACTGTAACTTCCCCCATTTTTTTACCTTTCCAGTCATAATATCTCTATTCTTATATTTTCTTAAACATTTTGAAATAAATTTTCTAAGTATAACTATCATAATAGTACTATAAAACCATGAACAAACTCATGTGACCCCATGGCAATTAACTAGCATTTGGTCTTTACTGTATCAGATAAAACTTGAAAAAATACTTGCACACAAGAAAATGTTCAATAGTATGAGTTTTCCTTTTATTGTTAATTTTAATTGAATTAAGAGGTCTTTCAGTTCAGTTCAGTCGCTCAGTCGTGTCCGACTCTTGGCGACCCCATGAATCGCAGCACGCCAGGCCTCCCTGTCCATCACCATCTCCCGGAGGTCACTCAGACTCACGTCCATCGAGTCCGTGATGCCATCCAGCCATCTCATCCTCGGTCGTCCCCTTCTCCTCCTGCCCCCAATCCCTCCCAGCATCAGAGTCTTTTCCAATGAGTCAGCTCTTTGCATGAGGTGGCCAAAGTACTGGAGTTTCAGCTTTAGTATCAGTCCTTCCAATGAACACCCAGGACTGGTCTCCTTCAGAATGGACTGGTTGGATCTCCTTGCAGTCCAAGGGACTCTCAAGAGTCTTCTCCAACACCACAGTTCAAAAGCATCAGTTCTGTGGTGCTCAGCCTTCTTTACAGTCCAACTCTCACATCCATACATGACCACTGGAAAAACCATAGTCTTGACTAGACGGACCTTAGTCAGCAAAGTAATGTCTCTGCTTTTGAATATACTATCTTTAGTTAATCACTAAAATCATTGTCTGACAATAAGACATAATGTGCCTATGTTTCATGGGTCAATTAAATGGATGCTTTGTATTTCTTGGTTGTCATTGTCATGCAAGCAGAGTTCACTGAAAAGTGCCTTGAGCAGGCAAAATAGTTACTGTCTAGAACATAAATGCAAATGGAGTTTTAATTTTCAAAAGGAACCTATTTCCTGTTAATGATTAGAAATATCCTTTAGAAATTTATAAAGTTGCCATGTAAATATATACCCAGATATATGTGCATGGTAAAGATAGGCTGGTTGATGCCATAAGTTAAATAGTTAGCAGCTTATTTTTATATGTTAGACAGGAAAACTGCTAGATCTTTATTAACTACTAATAAGCAATATTTATAAACCATTTATTAACCACTTACATTTTATAATCAATTTTAACTAGTACAAATCTTGATTTTCATGTTAGGGAGCCAACTTATTTAATGATTTTGTATGAAACTCTGAATCAAAGTATTACAATTAGCATGAACAACTAATGTTAACTTTAAAGTTAACATTTGGAAATGACTTATAAACATGGGAGATTAGTTTGATAACATTTTTCCAGTGATGGACATTAAAATATCATTGAGACAGTCAAAAATTATTTATTTTGTATGTCAAGCACTCTTCTATGCTGTAGCAATAAGACATACCCTTTGTCACCAGTGAGTTTATATTATAAAATTTAAAAATAAGAAATTGTCCTATAAAGCATCTAGTGATTTTGCTATGTTTCACAGACTAGAAAATTCAAAACCACAAGGGTCTTATATAACTTAAGACCACACAAATATTAGCAAAAATGATTCAATATATGTTAATTAACATTCTTTTTAGCTATAAAATATATATTTCTAAAACTTGGTGGGTATCACTTTCTTTTTAAAAATTAACAAATAATATGAAACTATGATAAATAACTGAATAATTTTTCTGCAGCATATGCTTTAACTTCTGAATTTATGTAATTACTTCTTGTAATACTGAATCATGAGTGGTGATGATGCTTTGTAATACAGTAACAGCCTTTAGGAATAAAACCTTACACTTTTCTTCAAAATGTGGAGCATCTTATAAGATGGTCCTTTCAAATGGGAAATTTAAGTGGCTGCTTTCCTTACAATTAAACTCAGACATAAAGAAATTTCAGGATTTCACATCTCTTGAAAAAGATGCCACCAACAGAGGTGCAAATAACTTGGTTCCTTAAATAATTACAGGAAAGCATCTTAACCTTTTGCTCTGTAAATTCATTAGAGGTTTTGATTAGATTTTAACATATCGATAACATAAATCAGCATTTCCCAACAGCGTTCTCTGGAAGACCTGATTTAACAGTATTCTATTAACTTGTTAATATTATGTTATAAAATGTGGGATAACTACAGCAAGCAACTATGATGTATATATATTGTTTACACTTTCCATACAAACTATCTTTTCTATTGGTTTATCACAAGGTAATTTGAAATGAAAATTTATCTACTATTATTACAACTTTCAAATGTAAGAAAATGTTTCTTCCTTGGGAAAATCCATAAAGTTAAAAGATTTTCATAGTATCTGCTTTATTTTTTATTTTTTTAGGTTTCCAACTAAAAATATCCTACCCCAAAGTGGGGGCAGGGGAGACGGGGTGGGAGGTGAGAATATAATGTATTTATACATATAAAATTAAGTCAAGCATCATAAATTTCTTGATTTTAAATTTATTTACTTAACCTAATCTATCTTCTGTTATATCTAAAGGACATTAACCCTGAATATTCACTGGAAGGACTGATGCTGAAGCTGAAGCTCCAATGTTTTGGCCACCTGATGTGATAAGCCAACTCACTGGAAAATACTCTGATGTTGGGAAGGATTGAAGGCAAGAGGAGAAGGGGGCGACAGAGGATGAGATGGTTGGATGGCCTCACTGACTCAATGGACATGAGTGTGAACAAGCTCTGGGAGATGGTAAAAGACAGGGAAGCATGGAGTACTGTGGTACATGGGGTTGCAGAGTCTGACACAACTTAGTGACTGAACAACAATCCACTGTTATTACTTTCTACATTAATGTGTTTTATTTTCTGTAGAGGCTTCCCAATCTATCAGCTAAAGTGAAATGTATCATTTCCCTAGTCCATAACCATGGACAACTCATGAAGTTTTTAGTTGCACACGAGATGAGAAGTCTATTGCTAGGCCAGAACAGGATGAAGAAACATAACGACACAAAAACATTTTTAAAAACATTCCCTGCTATTTAGATCCCTAGTAATGCAATGGCGACCCACTCCAGTACTCTTGCCTGGAAAATCCCATGGATGAAGCATTCTGGAGGGATAAAGTCCATGGGGTCGCTAAGAGTCGGACATGACTGAGCGACTTCACTTTCACTTCTCACTTTCATGCATTGGAGAAGGAAATGGCAACCCACTCCTGTGTTCTTGCCTGGAGAATCCCAGGGATGGGGGAGCCTGGTGGGCTGCCGTCTATGGGGTTGCACAGAGTCCGACATGACTGAAGCAACTTAGCAGCAGCAGCAGCAGCAGTAATGATCACGTTAGGCTTCCATGGTGGCTCAGATGGTAAACAATCTGCCTGCAATGCTAGAGACCTGTGCTTAATCCTTGGGTCCGGAATATACCCTGGAGAAGGAAATGGCAACCTGCTCCAGTATTTTTGCCTGGGAAATCCCATGGAGAGAGGAGCCTGGAAGTCTACAGCCTATGGGGTTGCAAAGAGATACGACAGAGTGACTATCATTCACTCACTCAATGATCACATAATATGTTCCTCTTTCCCACATCTTCCCTCTCTCTCTCAGCATCATCTTATTCACTTGAAATACCTACAAGTTAATTGAGGCATAACTTGTTCTTCATCTCTATGCTGCAATATACAGCTTCAATGTCTAGAACTTACAACTATTTTATCAGGGTTCAGTTCAGTTCAGTCGCTCAGTCGTGTCCAACTCTTTGCGACCCCAGGAATCGCAGCACGCCAGGCCTCCCTGTTCATCACCATCTCCCGGAGTTCACTCAGACTTACGTCCATCGAGCCCGTGATGCCATCCAGCCATCTCATACTCTGTCGTCCCCTTCTCCTCCTGCTCCCAATCCCTCCCAGCATCAGAGTCTTTTCCAATGAGTCAACTCTTCGCATGAGGTGGCCAAAATACTGGAGTTTCAGCTTTAGCATCATTCCTTCCAAAGTATACCCAGGACTGATCTCCTTCAGAATGGACTGGTTGGATCTCCTTGCAGTCCGAGGGACTCTCAAGAGTCTTCTCCAACACCACAGTTCAAAAGCATCAATTCTTCAGTGCTTAGCCTTCTTCACAGTCCAACTCTCACATCCATACATGACCACAGGAAAAACCATAGCCTTGACTAGATGGACCTTAGTCGGCAAAGTAATGTCTCTGCTTCTGAATATAATATCTAGGTTGGTCATAACTTTTCTTCCAAGGAGTAAGCGTCTTCATCAAGAGGCTTTTTAGCTCCTCTTCACTTTCTACCATAAGGGTGGTGTCATCTGCATATCTGAGGTTATTGATATTTCTCCCAGCAATCTTGATTCCAACTTGTGTTTCTTCCAGTCCAGCGTTTCTCATGATGTACTCTGCATAAGTTAAATAAGCAGGGTGACAATATACAGCCTTGACATACTCCTTTTCCTATTTGGAACCAGTCTATTGTTCCATGTCCAGTTCTAACTGTTGCTTCCTGACCTGCATACAGATTTCTCAAGAGGTTGGTTGGGTGGTCTGGTATTCCCATCTCTTTCAGAATTTTCCACAGTTTATTGTGATCCACACAGTCAAAAGCTTTGGCATAGTCAATAAAGCAGAAATAGATGTCCAGGATTATCTCTGCTATTTCCCTCTGGATGTAGGAAGCTTTATAACTTACCAATAGGTGACTGAAAACTAACATATAATAGGGTTTCTTTTTTTGATTTTACTGAGGGTGTGTCTTTTTAAAAATAGTTTTTCAATTTAAAATAGTTTTATATTTACAGAAAAGTTACAGAGATAGTACTAAGTGTCCCTATATGTTCCCCATATATTTTCTCAAATTCATCTTAAATTAGTAGTATTCATCTTAAATTTACTTGCCACAATTAATGAACTGATGTTGATACATTATTATTAACTGAAGTCAATACTTCATTCAAATTGCCTCATTTTCTACCTAATGTCCTTTTTCTGTTCCAGGATTCTATCCAAGATATTCCATTACACTTAATAGTCGTATCGCCTTAGACTCCCCTTGGCTGTGACAGTTTCTCAGATTCACCTTGTTTTAGGAGACCTTGACAATTTTGAGAAGTACTGACTAGGTATAATGAAGGAAGCCTCTCTATTGAAATTCATCAAGTTTATCCACTACAAAATTACTCTTTTTCTCCTTCTGCATAATGCACACTTTGGAAGGAAATCACCATGAGCAGCCCACACTGAAGGAGTAGGGAGTTCGGCTTTACTTCCTTGAAAGCGTTGTATCTATACGAATTATTTAGAATTCGCATGGGAGATTAATCTACATGGGAGATTAATCTATGTTCATCCATGTATTTATCTATTCATTCAGTCATTTATTCATATTAGGATGGATTCATGAATATTTATTTTACACTTTGGGTTATAAATTAATATTATGCTACTTATTTTGTTGAACAGATTGTTCCAGTTTGGGAATTGGGAGCTGTTTCAATTTTTATCCTTTTTTCCTTTGGCATTTCCTTGTTACTGTGGGTTTTTCTAAGTGCTTCCTTACTTCTATGCACTGAAAGATGTTCCAGATTCAGCCTGTATATTTCTTACTCAAGTCCTAGAATCACACATTCTCCAGGGAAGTATTTTTATTGGAAAACTGTTTTAGAAACCAGAGTTAGTATCTAGATATGCTCACTGTTACTGGGAGTCGTTGTTTCTAGGCCCTGTCAGTTGATAAAGATAATAAACATGTATATATGTGTATGTATATAGATATACATACACATAATTATAAAACTATGAATATTTCTATCTGTAACCACCTTTCTTTATATCACGGACTTCCCTGATTACTCAGTTGATAAAGAATTTGCCTTCAATGCAGGAGACCCCAGCTCAATTCCTGGTCAGAAAGATCTGCTTTAGAAAGGATAAATTTCCCACTCTAGTATTCTGGCCTGGAGAATTCCAGGGAGTGTAGAGTCCATGGGGTCACAAAGAGTCAGACATGACTGAGCGACTTTCACTTCTGTATATTAACATAAACATGAATTTAATATTGAAGAGGTAATTTTTATGTGGACCCTTATGCTTTATTGAGTAACTATACACTTAAATTGCCAACATCTGCTAGATCATCAAAAAAGCAAGAGAGTTCCAGAAAACCATCTATTTCTGCTTTATTGATTATGCCAAAGCCTTTGACTGTATGGATCACAATAAACTGTGGAAAATTCTGAAAGAGATGGGAATACTAGACTCCTGACCTGCCTCTTGAGAAACCTGTATGTAGGTCAGGAAGCAACAGTTAGAACTGGACATGGAACAACAGACTGGTTCCAAATAGGAAAAGGAGTACGTCATGGCTGTATATTGTCACCCTGCTTATTTAAATTATATGCAGAGTACATCATGAGAAACACTGGGCTGGAAGAAACTCAAGCTGGAATCAAGATTGCCGGGAGAAATATCAATCACCTCAGATATGCAGATGACACCACCCTTATGGCAGAAAGTGAAGAGGAACTCAAAAGCCTCTTGATGAAAGTGAAAGAGGAGAGCGAAAAAGTTGGCTTAAAGCTCAACATTCAGAAAACGAAGATCATGGCATCCGGTCCCATCACTTCATGGGAAATAGATGGGGAAACAGTGGAAACAGTGTCAGACTTTATTTTTTTGGGCTCCAAATTCACTGGAGATGGTGACTGCAGCCATGAAATTAGAAGACGCTTACTCCTTGGAAGAAAAGTTATGACTGACCTAGATAGCATATTCAGAAGCAGAGACATTACTTTGCCAACTAAGGTCTGCCTAGTCAAAGCTATGGTTTTTCCTGTGGTCATGTATGGATATGAGAGTTGGACTGTGAAGAAAGCTGAGCGCTGAAGAATTGATGCTTTTGAACTGTGGTGTTGGAGAAGACTCTTGAGAGTCCCTTGGACTGCAAGGAGATCCAACCAGTCCATTCTGAAGGAGATCAGCCCTGGGATTTCTTTGGAGGGAATGTTNTGAGTGTCGAAGAATTGATGCTTTTGAACTGTGGTGTTGGAGAAGACTCTTGAGAGTCCCTTGGACTGCAAGGAGATCCAACCAGTCCATTCTGAAGGAGATCAGCCCTGGGATTTCTTTGGAAGGAATGTTGCTAAAGCTGAAACTCCAGTTCTTTGGCCACCTCATGTGAAGAGTTGACTCATTGGAAAAGACTCTGATGCTGGGAGGGATTGGTGGCAGGAGGAGAAGGGGATGACAGAGGGTG
This sequence comes from Cephalophus harveyi, assembly GCA_006410635.1. Lineage (NCBI taxonomy): Eukaryota > Metazoa > Chordata > Mammalia > Artiodactyla > Bovidae > Cephalophus > Cephalophus harveyi. The sequence continues at coordinate 508,711 of SJYT01056690.1, forward strand.
AGATGGTTGGATGGCATCACGGACTCAATGGACGTGAGTTTACGTGAACTCTGAGAGATGGTGATGGACAGGGAGGCCTGGCGTGCTGTGATTCATGGGGTCACCAAGAGTTGGACACAGCTGAGCAACTGAACTGAACTGAACTGAACTGAGGAAAGTGAAAGAGTGAAAAAGGTGGCTTAAAATTTAACATACAAAAAACTAAGATCATGGCATCTGGTTCCATCACTTCATGGGAAGGGGAAGCAAGGGCAACAGTAAGTCAGTCAGTGTAGTAGCTCAGTCATGTCCGATTCTTTGTGACCCTGTGAACTGCAGCACAAAGGCTTCCATCACCAACTCCCGGAGCTTGCTCAAACATATCCGTGGAGTCAGTGATGCCATCCAACCATCTCATCCTCTGGCGTCTCCTTCTCCTCCTGCCTTCAATCTTTCCCAGCATCAGGGTCTTGTGAAATCAGTCAGTTCTTCCCATCAGGTGGCCAAAGTAGTGGTTTGTGAAGAAATCAGGATCAGTCCCTCCAATGAATATTCAGGACTCGTTTCCTTTAGGATTGACTGATTGGATCTCCTTGCAGTCCAAGGAACTCTCAAGAGTCTTCTCCAATACCACAGTTCAAAACCATTAATTCTTCAGCGTTCACCTATCTTTATAGTCCTTCACATCCATACATGACTACTGGAAAAACCATAGTTTTGACTAGATGGACCTTTGTTGGCAAAGTAATGTCTCTGCTTTTTAATATGCTGTCTAGGTTGGTCATAACTTTTCTTCCAAGGAGCAAGCATGCTTTAATTTCAAGGCTGCTGTGATTTTGGAGACCAGAAAACATAAAGTCTCTCACTGTTTTCACTGTTTCCCCATCTATTTGCCATGAGTGATGGGACCAAATGCCATGATCTTAGTTTGCTGAGTGTTGCATTTTAAGCCTACTTTTTTCACAATCGTCTTTCACTTTCATCAAGAGGATCTTTAGTTTTTCTTCACTTTCTGCCATAAGTGTGGTTTCATCTGCATATCTGAAGTTATTGATATTTCTCCCGGCAATCTTGATTCCAGTTTTTGCTTCATCCAGCCCAGCATGAAGGAAAGATATACTCATTTGAATGCAGAGTTCCAAACAATAGCAAGGAGAGATAAGAAACCTTCCTCAGATATCAGTGCAAAGAAATAGAAGAAAATAATAGAATGGGAAAGACTAGAGATCTCTTCAAGAAAATTAGACATCAGTTCAGTTTAGTCGCTCAGTCGTGTACGACTCTTTGCCACCCCATGAATCGCAGCACGCCAGGCCTCCCTGTCCATCACCATCTCCCAGAGTACACTCAGACTCACGTAGATCGAGTCTGTGATGACATCCAGCTATCTCATCCTTGGTCGTCCCCTTCTCCAGTTCAGTTCAGTTCACTTCAGTCTCTCAGTCGTGTCCGACTCTTTGCGACCCCATGAATCGCAGCACGCCAGGCCTCCCTGTTCATTACCATCTCTCGGAGTTCACTAAGACTCATGTCCATCGAGTCAGTGATGCCATCCAGCCATCTCATCCTCTGTCATCCCCTTCTCCTCCTGCCCCCAATCCCTCCCAGCATCAGAGTCTTTTCCAATGAGTCAACTCTTCGCATGAGGTGGCCAAAGTACTGGAGTTTCAGCTTTAGCAACATTCCTTCCAAAGAAATCCCAGGGCT
>SJYT01056690.1:513378-560883 GCA_006410635.1 Cephalophus harveyi
GGTCACAAAGAGTCAGACACAACTGAGCGACTGAATTGAACTGAACTGATTGAAAACACACCTTTTTTTTTCATATGTATAAAGCTGAAAGTGAAATTATGTCAAAATATAGTGTATATTCTAAAAATAACATGAGTACAATGAGTGAAACTTTCAAGCCTACTCTATTTTTTTTTCTGCACTATTTTCTCCTGAAAATAAAATGCAACTATCAGTTTTCTCAACACAAGCATTTATTGTATCATTGTTGCTTAAAGAAACATACAATATAGTTCTATTTTATAGAACTATAATGTAACTATGACATAATGCAATATAAGTATTTTAAAATGATATGTACTGAGGAGAAAACCATTGTTTTAGAAGTATATGAATAACCAAATAATTATTGGAATTGTGTACTTTTATAAGAGTAGCTATGCTCCAACAACAAAAGTGGATGTCAAGAGACTATTGGAGAAATCTTTGTCTCTTTTGAGTTCTTCTGGAAGAAATAAATAACTTTTTTCTCAAATGCAATATAAGTATTTTAAAATGATATGTACTGAGGAGAAAACCATTGTTTTAGAAGTATATGAATAACCAAATAATTATTGGAATTGTGTACTTTTATAAGAGTAGCTATGCTCCAACAACAAAAGTGGATGTCAAGAGACTATTGGAGAAATCTTTGTCTCTTTTGAGTTCTTCTGGAAGAAATAAATAACTTTTTTCTCAGGAGTAGTTAATATTTTATTATATGAGCATGTGATATTGTGCATCATGAGAAAAAGGAGAACAGCAGTAGGTTTATTTCAGATGAGCACTGATTTCTTTGAAACATTTCCTCCCATGGTAGTTTGAAACACATAGGCTTATGGGTGGCTCTCCTGCTTGAGGTGACCTCGGCCCCAGAGAGTGACTCAAAGGTAATGCTCCTCTTATAATACCATTTTCATGTTGCAAAGCCTCTTATTAGCATATTACAGTTTATGACTTTACTACTTATGAGATTGGCTTGAGTGCCTGGAAATTAAACTTAAAATAGCTTCTCAACATGAGATGGCACCTCAGGTTTTGGCTTTTATTTTTGTTTGTTTTCGTTTTGTTTGTTTTGTTTTCAAGAGTTCTCAGATGAACTCATCAGATACATTCTCAGCTCTGAGCTCAATTCCTAGAGTATTAGACTACCAATCATGGCTGGTTAATGGGGTTTAGAGTTATGAAACAAAATAAATTCTATGATTTAACACAAGGGCTATAAAAATCTCTAGACTACTGGTTCTGCACCATGAACTTGTACTCATATTAGACTTCAGGTTTATATTCTGAGTTTACCATTTTGACTTTATGTCTCCTTGGAACAAATGTTCTCTCATGACCTTTAATTACTGTACTGCCAGTGGAACCTAGGAAATGGACATCGTTAGCAGTCTTGCTTGGATAATTAAGAAATAAGTTCAGAGGGATAATTGCTCCATCATTATTTCTCTTTACCTTCTGACAAATTAGATTTAAAAAAAATAATTGAGTTGACCATATGTTCAAATCTATGCAATTAACTGCATTATTTTAGTTTAAAAATTTATACACACACTGACTATGGTTATTTCCTTCTTCTATTCCTACACTTTAGACAGGTGATGGGTATGAACTTAGGGTGGAGTTTAAGTTAGTTTCAAATCAATGCTAAGTATCTCTTTTGCATTCATCTCCTAGGAGTTATGACTACGTCAGTGAGTAGAGAGAATGCTGAGTGAAGAAAAATGAACCTTATAAATGTGGCTCTGATTGCTTTTGACGTTTTAAATAAAGAAGTTTCTGTGTTATCCTACTGCTCCCTAACAGACTCACATAGATGAATCAAGACAATAAAGAAATGAATTGAAGCCAATTTTTACAGTGCCTTTGATTGTCCTAGCGGGAGTCCTAAAGCAAAGCCTACGCTAAGTGATGTGGGAGGTTCTAGAATATATTAAAGTGTACCATGAGACAGTTCTATCTAAAGCAATTAGTGTTAAAATCTTACATTGGTGGTAGGATTTAAGACTTTTATAAATGTTTACACCTCTGCATCATTAAGCATACTGACTTAGAGAATGGATTTTTTCCTGAAATAGCTCTGTAGCATTAAAATGCATTGCATGTTTTAGTAGCTCCTTCTGGCTTTAGACTATAAAGACGAAAATACGAGTCACTGGCCACAGTATCTCCAAATCTGTCCAGAAATTACCCTTTCATCTCTAGAACTTCCTAGTCTCTTACCTGGGATTCAGAAATTTGCTATTAATTGCAAGTCTGGAAACAGGCTTGTGGTGAGAAACAATTTAAAAAATAGTTTCCATCTTTTTACCATTTTTATATGAGAGAAAATAGAGCCAGGCATATGGTGTTATGAGTACAGTGAAGAAGCAGAATGAGATGAATGAAAAACCAAAGAATAGCAAGATTTTGCCTTCTCCCACCATTTCAGAAGGAGCACTTTTCAATTCATAGCATGAGTTAAAAAGGTAGAAAAATAGATGTACAAAAATCCAGATACATACAGCAAAAGCTAATTAAGTATTTGTATTTATTATATTTAATTGTGTATCTACCCAAAAGGCTTATAGATTGGAAGAGAGAGTTATTTCAACCAGTTTCCCAAGCAATATTTAAAAATAGTCCTAATGATTGAAGTTTTAAGTAAGAATAATCAGAATATTTCATTATCATAAAATAAAATAAAACCATCACTACTGATGGTTGGGTAGGGAATTTTAGAAAGTTTCTCTTTATCAGTAGGTAGAATAGGAAGAAACATTGGAAAATTCAAAGTAGGGAGATGAGAATAAAGGATTAATACAAGGGTTAGACGTTAGGGTGAACTTAGGGTGTTGGCAGTGACATAGAATGGTAATTGCTATCAGTGACAGTTAAGTCATATTAACCTAACATGGCCCTAAAAGTGCTCTTTTATTTCAAATAATTTAAGACTTATTTTAAAGTTGGCATGGATGTATCCTAGCACAATACTTGCATATAGTAGATGCTTAGTGAAATCACTAAGTAAACTAGTGACTTAGAATGTGAGAGGCAATGAAAGAGGAAGAGGGGAACTGGGAGAATAATGGTGTGACCATTGCTGCTGCTGCTAAGTCACTTCAGTCGCGCCCAACTGTGCGACCCCGTAGACGGCAGCCCACTAGGCTCCTCTGTCCCTGGGATTCTCCAGACAAGAATATTGGAGTGGGTTGTCATTTCCTTCTCCAATACATGAAAGTGAAAAGTCAAAGTGAAAGTGAAGTCGTGCTTGACTCTTAGCGACCCCATGGACTCCAGCCTACCAGGCTCCTCAGTCCATGGGATTTTCCAGGCAAGAGTACTGGAGTGGGGTTACCATTAGAACAACAGAAAAAAGTTTGAACTTGGGAAATTGATACATTTGTTATTAAGCAAGTTATAAACATAAAGGGTACAGAAATAGAATTTTAAGAAAAACAGATGGGAGTAGTTTTATCTCTTAATTCCTTTGGTTCTCCATAGCATCTGATAAAATTGAAATATTGCTCATGGATGAGATTTGGATATATGCTGATTACTGGGACTGTTTCTTTCTAATCCTTGGAAACTATCTTTTCTTTATAAACCTTTTCTTTTTAAAATCAGATTTAATTTCATCTTACATTTTAATTTGTACGGCAGATAGACTATAGATAGAAAAATTCAAATGTTATAATAGTGCAAGATACCAGCTTAAATGGGACAGAAAAGCTAAAGGAATATTTAATTATAATATGTTTAATAGCCATTTTTATTGACTTTTTTGGAAGGTTGCAGAAGGAACTTGGAGTGTTTTGCAGTTCTGCAGAGATTATGATAACCAAATCAGTAGAGGAGCAATAAAAAAGCTGAAGCAGGAGGGAAAAGATAATTGAAGGAAATACATAAGCATGCAAGAGAAAATTCCTTAGCAATGAGCTGTCTATATTTAATTCCTCTCTTTCTCCAAATTGTCCTGAATTATTTACATATTGAATAATTAGAAGCTAAACCATTAGCTATTCAATAGAAGTCCATTATAAACTTGTATATAATAAAAACTTATAAAATGTGATTAGACAGGAAGGCAGTTATTAATCCTGCCAGCAATACTGGCTTAAAAATAATGTTTCCATTACAATGAGCATGAAATAGAAAGGAGTCTATTTTTCTTAATATAAAAGACTTAAATGTGTTTGCTAATTAATACACTTTGACTAAGCTTCATAGTTTCTGTGCCAATTTTATTATTACCCTAATCATTTCAGGTTCTACTATAATTATAATGTAGACTGTGACTATCGGCAGATAAAGATTATGGATAGTGGGAAAAACAAATTGTGTCTCCAGCAAATACAAGGAGGTATGCAGTAAATCAAATTAGAATAGCAAATTGATCAACTACATTACATATTACTTTTGAAAATCAACCCAAGATTTTATTTTTTCAATGTTAGTTAATGGATAGAAAAGCAAATATGCAGAAAGGTAGATTTACAGCACTGTTTAACAACAAAGGTGATTTTGACCAAATGTCTGGAGACATTTTTGATCACTGCTATGATTTGGGGAATGAATGTTGCTACCAGAACTAGTAGGGGTAATAATGTACAGGTCAGTCTCTCTAGAAAAGAATTATTCAGTACAAAATTTCAATAGTGCTGAAGTTGAAAAATCTTAATTTTCAGCATGTATTTCTTATAGTTTTTTGCTCTCAGACTTTCCTTATTTGGCATCATTTGTATATTACCATGGACTTCAGATGATCTATAATAACTCTCAAAAAACACTTCCTCTTTGTAAGCGAAGCATGAGTAAGACGATCTTATGTCTTAATGATAATAAAATGATGACAACAGTAACTTGATATCTAAAACATTTTTTCTCAAAAGTGAATTTTCATTAGTATGCTGCTGCTGCTGCTGTCGCTTCAGTCGTGTCCGACTCTGTGCGACCCCATAGATGGCAGTCCACCAGGCTCCCCCATCCCTGGGATTCTCCAGGCAAGGACACTGGAGTGGGTTGCCATTAACACAATTATTTTCTCCATTTTATGTCTACAACAGGATAGTATGGTGTTTGGGAAAGACGTACAGATGTAGTTAGGACAACCTATATCTTCATGTCCTTGAGAAACAACTGCTCATTCATTAACCTAACTGGGAAGCTCAAATCTGAACACTTTTATTCATTTTCATTTTATTTGATAACTATAGGTTAAATAATGTTTCCATTACAATGAGCATGAAATAGAAAGGAGTCTATTTTTCTTAATATAAAAGACTTAAATGTGTTTGCTAATTAATACACTTTGACTAAGCTTCATAGTTTCTGTGCCAATTTTATTATTACCCTAATCATTTCAGGTTCTACTATAATTATAATGTAGACTGTGACTATCGGCAGATAAAGATTATGGATAGTGGGAAAAACAAATTGTGTCTCCAGCAAATACAAGGAGGTATGCAGTAAATCAAATTAGAATAGCAAATTGATCAACTACATTACATATTACTTTTGAAAATCAACCCAAGATTTTATTTTTTCAATGTTAGTTAATGGATAGAAAAGCAAATATGCAGAAAGGTAGATTTACAGCACTGTTTAACAACAAAGGTGATTTTGACCAAATGTCTGGAGACATTTTTGATCACTGCTATGATTTGGGGAATGAATGTTGCTACCAGAACTAGTAGGGGTAATAATGTACAGGTCAGTCTCTCTAGAAAAGAATTATTCAGTACAAAATTTCAATAGTGCTGAAGTTGAAAAATCTTAATTTTCAGCATGTATTTCTTATAGTTTTTTGCTCTCAGACTTTCCTTATTTGGCATCATTTGTATATTACCATGGACTTCAGATGATCTATAATAACTCTCAAAAAACACTTCCTCTTTGTAAGCGAAGCATGAGTAAGACGATCTTATGTCTTAATGATAATAAAATGATGACAACAGTAACTTGATATCTAAAACATTTTTTCTCAAAAGTGAATTTTCATTAGTATGCTGCTGCTGCTGCTGTCGCTTCAGTCGTATCCGACTCTGTGCGACCCCATAGATGGCAGTCCACCAGGCTCCCCCATCCCTGGGATTCTCCAGGCAAGGACACTGGAGTGGGTTGCCATTAACACAATTATTTTCTCCATTTTATGTCTACAACAGGATAGTATGGTGTTTGGGAAAGACGTACAGATGTAGTTAGGACAACCTATATCTTCATGTCCTTGAGAAACAACTGCTCATTCATTAACCTAACTGGGAAGCTCAAATCTGAACACTTTTATTCATTTTCATTTTATTTGATAACTATAGGTCTAAATATTCCTCCACAATAAACATCAACCTACATATGTTTTCTGCATACAGATTAACTTCTGATTTTATAAGTGTCTTGTCTTTTTTTTTTTTTGATACACGATTCACTTTTTAAACTTATTTATTTAAGCTTCTGTTCAATTCTCTTCACTTCTACAGCCACTGTGAAATGTCATCCCAACTAGATTTATTTTGCTTAGTCTTTCTTGCCTTTCTTTAATCCATGGATCACAAAATATTTAGAATGCTTTTAAAACTACTCAATCATGCCTACTTTTTGTGTCATGATTACTTAGACTCCTCTAGTGATCACCATTGTACTTAGGATAAAATTTGATATACTTAAAATGGCTTACAGGGCCTCTGATAATCTGGTCCCTGCTTCTCTGGTTTGTGTCTCGTTATTTCTGAGATCAATGTGTTCTGATGACACCAACTTTGCTCTTCCTGCCTTAGAGACATATGATCTCTGTCTAGATATCATTTCCTCATACAAACTTTGTATGAATTTGCTCATTTAAAATTAGGGACCCTTGCTTTAATATCTCATTTTGCTATTCATAGTATAACCAGAATATGCAATTATCGATCATTTTATAAGTGTTTGAGTGATATACCTCTCCAACTACAAAGCAAGCTCATCAGGGCACTAACATATCTCAGTGTTGTTCATCTTTATCTTAACAGAGCCCAACACAGTATTTGACAGAAAACAGGCACTCAATAAGCATAGAATGACTCGATATAAGACTATTATGATTAAATAATTAACTTTTTAGCATACAGGATAAATAATGCAATTTTAACCTTATTTTATGCCTAATTTTACAAATATGTTTAGAACTATAGTAAAAAAAATTCCTTTAGGCAAGGCAAAATATAGTTTTTAAGGAATTTTTGCATTTGGATGACATAATCAGAAGCTGTCAAATCACAAATCATGCCTACTCTTAGTCAGAGACTAAGAAGACTAGGAAGTCGAGCTGTACTCCATCTAAAACAATCATAAGGCAATTTGCTTATAGTATTAAGATGATTAGTGAGAAAACATAACCTAGTTACTCTGTAATAGCAAGAAGCATTATAAAGATGGCACACAACTAAGCTGAACTAGAATTAATCAATGATAAATACAGAGGTAAGGATACATTTTGTTATTTTGGAAATTTTATGGGACTGCATCAAACTGCTAATTCATATTCACTTTAAACTATAATGACTTTACTTTTACAGAGAGCCCTCTGTAGCAAGTCCTCTTAATCATTTATACCAATTCACTGTAGTTTGTGTTCTTTATTTACAAAACTGTTCACTTTGAATCTTATGCTTATCATTTTTCCTTTGAAAACTACGTTGATTAAAACTTTTTTTTGATTGAACACTAATTTGTCTCAATTGGTAATGCATTAAGAAATAAGGTTTGCTAAAAATACAATTTATATCTAGCTATAAGATTGTATTAGGCTAGTCATGGGCTTATTAGCATCATGAAGAAACTGTTGTCATGGGTCCAGTAGACTACATTCATTTGTAAGAGATATGTCCCCTAAACTTTCTTAAATCTCTAATTTGTGTGAACACCAGAAAAGTTCATCAATAGGATCCTATTTTCCTATTTCTATATATTGATTTATACTATTAGTAAAAAGGAAGATGAGATAGTCTATCATATGGACTGGAACTGAGATTTTCAAGGGCAATGGAAGAGTGGAAAGCTGGAAGTATATATTCATGCATACTTAGCACAGAGTACCTGGCAGAATTGCAAAGTAAGTCACAGATATAATAATCATTCATGTGGTCTCAGATGGAAAGTGAGAATGTTGTCAACGATAGCACAAGCAAAGGAACAAACATTAACTACTCATTGCCCTTGTTTGTAGATCATCTACTAAATGGAAAATTCAATATTTATTTTACTTGAAGATTTAGTTAATTTTTCTATAAGAAATGTTTGCAAAAACATTTTAAAAAACAGTACAAACGGTCTTATAGAAATCACATTTGGCTCCATTTTTTTCCACTCCTCAGATGGGCTCAGAGAGTCAACACCTTTCAATTCTTTTATCTACTATTTCCATGTCTTAAAACTTAAAACTAATGCAATTCAATTATTCAATACATAGTTAATGCTTCTAATTTTCCAGGCTCTGTTTTAGGCACTTGGGACAAATCAGCAAACAAAGAAGACATCTGCTCTCATGAAGCTTGCAATTTAAAGGGGAGGGGCATAAAGAATAGATTTGATAAATTAGTAGATTATAGTCTGTAATGCACATAGTTCAATCGAAAATAATTGCTATGGGAAAAGAAAAAGAATAGGGAAAGATGGGTAGAGAGTACTGGAGGAAAAAGTCATGCACAATTTTGAATAAAGTGATTTGGGTAACCTTTCAAAGAATATGATATGTGATCAAAGAGTTGATGGTGAGGGGGTTGCCATATGGATATTTCCTTAGAGTTCCTATACTCTATGCTACTTTTATTCTCTGTTTTTCCTGTTTTAGATTTTCCTGAAATATCTGTTCATCCTTGAAGATTCTTTCAGATTTAATAGTAAGGGACTTAAAGCATTTTATATGTTCTGTGTCACATGGGTAGAGCTTGTTGATTGGTAGAATTCATTTTAGGGTGATAAAACAGCAAATCATTATTTCTATTGGAAAGCCCCAAATATTAGTATCTTATTTATTTTCTGTAGGGTGGGTCAGATTCTATATATATATATTAAAAAAAAAACTATCTGTATACATAGTTTCTGGCCTTGGAGCATAAGTATGGCTTTTGGCCTTCAAATGGATGAAAGAATAGAGCAGAGGGTCTTATTATTCAATTACAGAATCTTTTCCTTCAATATCCCTGATGTTTTGCATTCAGGAATTTTCTCAATAATTTCTCCATGAGAGAAGGAGACAATCTGCCAGCTCTTGTAGATCTGGGTAAGATATCACTGGCTACCTGGGAGGGACTGTATATCCTGAGTCTAAGTGTACCTCAATAGGTCTCTCCTCTAGTTCTATTTTCAAGCCCATTCTTTACTCTCACCTTCCAAGTTCCCTGGTCCTTAAATTCCTAAGTCTTTCTGGGAACCTGTGTGGAAAATCACCTTGCTTCCATCTTTACCCTTCGTTTCTGCACATTTTGCCTTTTTCCATTTCACCAGTTCAGTTATATTTCAGACTAAGTTCCATCTTCCAAAATTGTGTTTATATCTTGTCCAGTTGCAACTTCATTTTCTATTCTGTCATTACAGATATACATTTTAATTATTTTTTAAAAATAATATAGGTAGAGTTCCATGAGGGAAAGCAACTTATATGAAGTTGAAAGACTATGTTTAACCAGAAGTCAGTACAATTTAATTAAATATTTATCTGGACTCTATTTAGGGAGAGGCACTGTGCAAGGTGTTATTGGGAATATACCAATTTGGAGAAGGAAATGGCAATCCATTCCAGTACTATTGCCTGGAAAATCCCATGGACAGAGGAGCCTGGTAGGCTACAGTCCACGGGGTCGCAAAGAGTCGGACACGACTGAGAGACTTCACTTCACTCACTCTAGGGCTACACAGTTCCAAAGGTTTCTGTAGGGGAAAGGTATAATTTCATGCAACTCTAACTCAAAGCATATTGATAAATATCATATGCTGAATTGAACAGTGTCCTCCAAAATGCATGTCCACCAAGATCTCCAGAATATAGCCTTATTTGGAAATGGGTCTTTGCAACTGTAATCAAGTTGAGGTTGTTGTGGATTAGGATACAATGACTGGTGTCTCTAAAGAGAAAGGAGAGGGACATTTGGATATAGAGACACAGAGGAGACATGGTGGGGGAAAGGCTGTGCGTGATAAAGTCAGAAACTGAAGAGGCAACTGCAAAATAAGGAACTCCTGGGGCCACCACCACAAGCTGGAAGAAGCATGGAATGAGTCTTCTCTAGGGGAGACAAGGCCCTACTGAGACCCTGATTTCATATTTTTAGCTTTCAGAATTTGAGAGAATACATTTCCATTGTTTTAAGCCACCCAGGTTGTGGTATTTCATTATGGCAATTTTAGGAAACTGAAACATGTCATAATACCAGTACAAAGGGTAATAGGAGAACATAAACAGAGCCCAGGCTCATCACACGTAACATAGGGCAGACAAATACTGAATTTACCTTTGGTCAAGTGGAAATTCTAAATGTGAAATGAGTTTGACATTATTAAATTATATGGCATCAGCTCTTGATTATTTAAGGACTGATTTTTCAGTGATAATTGCTAAAATGAAAAATTTACCACATGTACTCATTTGCATTTTAAAATCACATCTTTTCTCAAAAATAGTCACTAATACCTCTGAATGTATTTGAGAAAATAAAAGCATACACATTTAACATCATGTAATCATTACTTCTGAAAGAAAGTTGAATGCAATTAAAAGGCATTCTTGGCTCATGAATTTCTTTTCTATCAATCACCATGCCTTCATTATATTTAGGATGGCTTTCTAACTTCATTAACATTGAAAGTAGCTTTTAAATAAATATTCTATTTCATTATTATAATTCAAATTTTTTTCTGAGATCATTTCAGCTGAAATAAGAGTAGTAGTTTTTGGCGTATTATTTGGAAGTTTTGGAAGTGGAGATGAATGTTTAAAAATTGAAGTCTAGAAAGAGACAAATCTCATTTGACAAATTCTAAAGACATATGCAAAAAATGAGAAGGGCTAGTGATGTAAGATTCAAGTTGCTAACATTTGTTCAGCAATTGCATATAATTAACCAACCCATTATTATAGAATTGATGCTCCTAAGACATTTCCAGTAAGCTGTGCAATCTAATTTTTAAAAGTTAACCAATATCTTTAGAGAAGCTAAACTGGAGAAACCAGCTATGGTTGCAAGCACATGGCAGTTATCTGAAAATTGTTTGGATAGAGAGGAAAAAGACTTCATTCATCATTTGTAAGATCAAACATTTCCACTTGAGTAACTGACAATATATAATAAAAGAGTTTGGTTCTGTTTCTCTTTTGAAGGCCAAACACGCACTGGCGATGCTTTTTCTTTTTTTTTTTCCCAAGCTTAGAAAGTGAAGAGTCTTTATTTTCTTCTAAAATCCCACAGTTTCATCCAAAAGTAAATTGTAGCTTGCCTCCAGGCCTATACCTCCTCCTGTATTCCCTTTATTGATAAACTGAAGCATGCAATTGCCAAGATAGAAAACAGTCTTCCTAAGCTATTATTCAGCCCTAAGATCCAATCAGTTGCTGAATTTTTAAACCACTAATCTCATGCCTTTGCCTTTTCTCTATTCTCTCCACTGCTGCTCTAGGTAGGATCCCATTACTTCTTGAGTAAATTACCCAGTGGTCTCCTGGGTGGTTTCTCCTAGACAATTCTCTACACCATTGCAAGAGTGGTCATTCTGAATTACAAATCTGGTCAAGTTAAGCCTTGGTTAAAATCCATCAATGCTCCCTGCAACTTTCAGAATAAAATTCACACTCCTTAGCTTAGCACAGAAAACCCTTTATAACCTATCATGTTAATAGTTCAGCATGACTTCCCAAGACATCATCACACTGTTTTCTCTGGTGCACTGAACCATCAGATCAAAACCTTGGGGGCACATTCTGTTCATCTTCACCATGGCTTTGCCCCTATTCTCTTCTTAAAGTGTGACTACCCCTTTCCATTATTTACCATAAACTAATAACACATTATCTTAGTAGCTCAGATGGTAAAGCATCTGCCTGCAATGCAGGAGACCTGAGTTCAATCCCTGGGTGGGGAAGATCCCCTGGAGAAGGAAATGGTAACCCACTCCAGTATTCGTGCCTGGAGAATCCTGTGGATAGAGGAGCCTGGCAGGTCACAGTTCATGGGGTTGCAAAGAGTCGGACAGGATTAAGCAACAAAACACACACACACACCCCCCTCTTCATTATTTACTGTAAACTAAGGGCACATTAGGAGAAGGCAATAGCACCCCACTCCAGTACTCTTGCCTGGAAAATCCCATGGACGTAGGAGCCTGGTGGGCTGCAGTCCATGGGGTTGCAAAGAGTCAGACACGACTGAGTGACTTCACTTTCACTTTTCACTTTCATGCATTGGAGAAGGAAATGGCAACCCACTCCAGTGTTCTTGCCTGGAGAATCCCAGGGATGGGGGAGCCTGGTGGGCTGCCGTCCATGGGGTCGCACAGAGTCGGACACGACTGAAGCGACTTAGCAGCAGCAAGGACACATTATCTTACAAAACCCCTTTCAAATGTCATCTCCTTGGTAGGTTTATCAACTATCAGGTTTTTGTATAGGCAGGTAACCAGCTTAATATTTTAACTTTCAGCCTGGAAACAAATAAACTAGGGAATTGATAAGCATGGTGTGGATGTATGCTTAGTCGCTCAGTCATATCTGAGTCTTTGTGACCACATGGACTGTAGCCCGCCAGGCTCCTCTGTCCATGGGATTTCCCAGACAAGAATACTGGAATGGGTAAATGTTTCCTTCTTCAGGGGACCTTCCCAACCCAGGAATCAAACTTGGGTCTCCTACATAGCAGACAGATTCTTTACCAACTGAACCACCAGGGAAGCCCCACAATTACAGTGTTTTTAAGTAAATTTTACTGTATGTGATCTAAATTTTGTGGTAGACTATATTTAACACAATTGCTAATGCATAGTATTAATAGCTAAGAATAAAATTTAAGTGCATGGTCTCTGAAACACAGTCATCCTTTGTTCAAACACTGCTGCTGCTGCTGCTAAGTCGCTTCAGTCGTGTCCGACTCTGTGCGACCCCACAGATGGCAGCCCATTGGGCTCTGCCATCCCTGGGATTCTCCAGGCAAGAACACTGGAGTGGGTTGCCATTTCCTTCTCCAGTGCATGAGAGTGAAAAGTGAAAGGGAAGTCGCTGAGTCATGTGTGACTCAGCGACCCCATGGACTGCAGCCTACCAGGCTCCTCCGTCCATGGGAGTTTCCAGGCAAGAGTACTGGAGTGGGGTGTTCAAACACTGGTACTACCATTTTCTAGCTATGTGATTTGGGCACATACTCCTCTAAGTATCAAATTGTGATGAAGTACTACCACTGACTGATGGTACAGTGCTCTTATTTATTTTTAGAACATTCACACTTTCATCATGCAATACTAGAACAATATTTTAAAAGGAATAGATTTATATATACTTAAAATCGGTCTAGATCCTAAATGAAGTGAATGGTAAAAATATTGTTTCACTATGTTAATACCTGTTACAATAACCTTTGCATCCAAAGATTAATACTAGCCAAATATTAATACTAATAGGACTCAGCACCACCTGATGTTATGTTGCTTATTGAAGCACTATTTCTTGAGAATAAATCCCTGGAAAGAAGCAAGAAGTGGACTTTGTGGTGAGATTTTCTTTTTGTAGTTCAGCTCAGTTGCTCAGTAATGTCCAGCTGTCTGTGACTCCATGGTCTGCAGCATGCCAGGCTTTCCTGTCCATCATCAACTTCTAGAGCTTGCTCAAACTCATGTCCATCCAGTCAGTGATGCCATCCAACCATTTCATCCTCTGCCATCCCCTTCTCCTCCTGCTTTCAATCTTCCCTAGTATTATCAGGGTCTTTTCTAACAAGTCAGTTCTTTGATTCAGGTGGCCAAATTTCTTTTAGTAATTCCTCACCTGTTCTTACTAGGAATAGAGCCAATCTACTTTGGACTGGTATTTGCTAACTAGGGTTGTTATTTACTGCCTTAGCTTTATCAGCAGAAAGAATCCAAATAATGAAATGAGAATAATTATATCTTCTATTTAACTGTACATGATTAAAATACATATATAATTAGATGCTTACTTTTATAGATTAAAGAGTTATTAAAATGGATATTTTGATACAATTTAAAACATAATTTATTCTACAGAAGAAATAATATTTTTGTGTTGAATTTTCATCACATGAATTTATTTCAACTGCAATATTCTCAAACACTGTGAAACATGCTGGGTTAATTAGTATTAGAGAACAAAAATATCATTACATGTTATTTAAAGTAGACTCTTCAAACTATTTTGGTGTGATTCATGTTTTAGCACATTTTCCAGAAATATTTAATAGTGCTACATGGTATAAGAGACATGAGTTAAGCTGAATCATGAAATAAGTCACTTATTTTACTTCTCAGCCTTTAGGCTGAGAAAGAAAAGTCAAGAGAAAGAAATATTAATTTATTTGAAAGTCTTCGCTCTTTTATTTAATGAAAAATATTATTTTCACATGAAGTTCTTGCTTTGGAGATGTAGCTCTAGGACAAGCTCGTGTGCTTGTGTCTGACCTATAATTCTGCATCCCTACTGTAATTTTTTTTTTTTTCTGTTTCCTCCAACCTCCAACCCAACACAAACACTTAATTTTCCTAAATGGTGTAAATGAACTCTTAAAAATGTGCTTTAAATGGATCAAAACAACTTATAGCAGAATATCAGCTTTCAAGAAAATGTCACAAATCAATATTAGGTGGTAGAAATAAAGCCAAAGCTATCCAGCTGCTAGAATTATTTATTTTATCTTACCTCATAGGTACATCCATATCCTTGTCTCTAAAGTCTTACTTTCAGGTCAGACAGAGACTCTTTCTTCCTTGACCTAACTGTAATCTGGCTCTCCTGAGCCCCTAATTGGACAAGGTCTGACTTGAGCTTCCCTCTCTGTACCTAAAGAATTCAGTTTGCACAAGAATACTTGAGTCAGCTTAGTGAACATTTCCTACCCTTAGTATTTGCCCATTTTAGATATCTATTAATAATTTGAATTCCTTACCCCCCATCCTCACAGTCTTTCACCCTAGCCTGTCTACAACAACAAATCTAATGAGGATACACAGCAAGAATCTCCCTTATCTTGCTATTTCCTCTTAGTAAGTTTTCATCCTCTGACCTCCACCTGTTCCTTAATTATAAATCCCTACTTGTCCTCATTGGGGTTGGAGTTTAGTCCCTTCTCTTTCCCCTAGTACAAACCCCAATGTAGTAGCTCCCTTGAATAAAGTCACTGTCTTTAACAAGAATCATGAATAATTTTTCTCTTCAACAAGTCCTCAGACCAAGTATTTCCTCTTTCCTGGTCTCACAGAACCAGGACACATTGCTCTGAGGCTACAGAATTACAGAAAACTCTCCCTTAGCACATCAAAGAGGGTCTCTGAAAAAATACTATTGCACCACAGAGTAGAATCTTTGATACTTTATACTGTCTATGCTGTCTCATAAATTTTTTACATAGAATCTTTGAAGACAAAACACGGCACGGATTTATTCAGTTCATCTACTCTCTCCTCTGTACTGCCATTATCTTACAGAGTGAGTGATCAAAATATTGATCGAATGGATTTTAGTAGTTTATTTGTAAAAAGTAGAAAATTCAAACATTCTTTTTCTCTATCTGGAAATAGAATTTTCTATTCCTAATTCAGCTCAATTTGAATATAAAATAATTTAAATAGGTTACTGTCTTCCTGAGGTGGATCAGGGGTTTCCCCCTTAGAATGGCGTGAAGATTTTTTTTTCCCCCACCTAGGATTTAGAATCATGTTATAAACTTTCTCTACTACCCCAACATTCTGTAAATTGGTTGGGGAAATAAAATATTATCCTTAAAAGAAACTCTCATTCAGGATTCCCTGTGGGTCTCATTTATTCCAAACTGGATATACCAAGGCAGCAACCTCATATAGGTGGTTGCTGTTCTGGTTCTGCGGATGTTTGTGTAGTGGTGCTTAAAGAAAGAGTAGAAGGACAGAAAGCATTTGTGGATTTAATGACCAAGCATGGTGGGGCATGCCATAGAGAGGGCAGCTTGCAAAATAGCCTGCCTGCACACAGATGCACACCTTGCAGTACTGAGTTCTTATCTCGTTTCCACACCTGTCCTATCACCGAGTCGCACACTCTCAGCATGAGGCCTTGTCTGTTGCTTCTCTCCTTGCTTCTTAACCTTTCTCCTATCACTGGCCTATATTATCTGCAAGTGAAATGTGCTGAAGGTAACTGATACTCTGTGGGCCAACTTCCTCTAAAAGAAATCAGCACACCTGATTTGACAGCCATGTTTTTAGCAAAAAAGGCAGATAAAAAATGCTCTAATTTGTAGTCTATTTAATGAATAGTTTTTGCATGCCTACTATGTATTAAAGCACTTTCACATATGGTATCATTTCTAACATTGAGTGGTAGATTCATGTTTGGTATGTAAATGTATATGCTTTTGATTACTATTTACTCCAAGGGAGGAAATAATTAGTAACCATGGTAAACAAACATTACTACCAGGATTCAAACTCTTGTCTATTTGAGTCAAAGTTTGCACAGGGTACAATAAGAAAAGGCAGATGTCAGTATGTAATTAATAGTATTTATGGCATATTTTAGTTACTTTCATTAAATTGTTCAAAAAAGCACTATGAAGTAGATATTTTCATTTCCAGTTCCAAAGAGAAACTAAAGGTTCACATAGATTAAATAACTTGTGTGAAGTACAAAGCCAGAACGTGGTTGAATTGGCACTTAATCCACATCAAATGCTTAATAGACAGGCTATGTTGTTATGTAACAAGAGATGTTCAGAACTTCAGGAGAGGTCTTAATATTAGGTACAGCTATGATCAAACTAAAATAAACACTGATAAGAGCTAAACTGGACAAGGTCACCAAAAAACTTCAGACACAAGGCAATTGCTCCAGTGTCTTCCTATTTACTAGTTTGGGTAACTCTCTAATCCTGAATTACATTAACAAAATACTCCCCAAAATCTCTATTGCAGAGAAAATAAGTAAAGGTTATTATCATTTTACCTAAGAAGAAAAAAAGCTACTTTCTTGCTTGTGATTTTCTAAACTTATCCCAAAATTAGCTGTGAAAATGAGATTAGAAACTCCTATCTCTGACAACCAAATCATTCCTTAATCTAAGCTGAAATCATTATAGAAATTTAAGGCATGGAGATCCACCATTGTTTTAAATAGAATAAAGGAATCAAAAATCTCATTATCCATTTGAAAAATCACTGAAACCAATTGACCTGTACTTTGCAAGCAATTGTGTTCATTGCCTGTATCCTTGGTAGGTAAAAATAGAATATGTAAAGCAATTAATTAAACTACAATCAGTAAACAATAATCCTAACCTTGCACATTAACCTTTTATCCCAGTATCAATAAGTTTAAGAGAAATTATGAATTGCAGATAAATGTAGTCAAATATATTGCAATTTTAATTTGCTAGCTCTGTCTTTTCTCAACAAAGGAAGTACACATGTGACACCCTGAAAATGTGTTTCCTAATTAAGCATTCATTTTGTTTAAATAGTACCTTATGTCACAAGCATTACATTTGACTCCATTTGAATCAAAAGATTCAATTTTATCCATAAAAAAGCTGAATAAAATTTGAAGGACCAGCTTTACTACACCCATTTAAAAATTGTAGAAACTGAGGATAAGAGAGTTCTTTTGTATAAATAATCAAGCGAGAAAGAGCATTTCAGGTTGCATCTCAAGTCTAATTCCCAAACCAAGGTCTATCAATGTGAATTAGATCAAGAAAATTCCAAATTAGAGAGGTTTTTAGAAGTTGCTTACTCAACACAGATGTTGGTTTTTACACTGTAAATGAGAAAATAAAAAAGAAAGAAGGTCCTTTCAATGTATGGAAGTGTATATAGAAATCTCAGTTTGAGTACTTGGGGGTGAGGGTGGAGCAAATTTAGAAGAAAACTCTTCTGGGAGGTTACACAATTGATTGTACCTGTAAAACAGATCTTGTACTTGGAAAGAAAGCATTAGTATATGGAACAGGTACAGAACAGGAAATCTGACCTCTGATTTTTCTCTCTGAAAGGAGGAGAGACTGCAGGATCAGTCTGCGATCTAGCCTTCTAGCTGCTTCTGCTTTAACTTGTATTCGAGAGAATCCTACATCTAGCTACTTAACGTATAATGCAGTCTTCTCATTTCTCTTAAGAGTAGTGATGGTAAGTACTTATGGGATGTATCAATCACAAAATGAATGTTTTGCTAGGCCTAGGATGCATTTAGATTACTTATCTCTGAAAGGTCCTTCAATAAAAATCCACTCAAACTGGTGGGTCAATGCATGGAGAAGAATAACAATGGAATTTCAGTTGTTTAATAACTTCAAATGGTGTTTATGACAGCTTTTGAACGATTATCTATTTAATCCAAATTTTGTTAAGATTTTATGTGTTGACATTTTTTTGTGTGTGCAGGTATCCCAAAACATGCATGTGTGTAAACAGGGCACCTCTCAGTGTCTCTCCATAGATGTTTTCTACATATTTAGTATATTTGGATGTTCAAACTCTACACATCTTTTAAAGAAGTTATTTTACTCTATGAAATGAGGAAACCAGTTAATTTCTCAATAATATTTCCTAGCTATTGTCATTGCTAGCATAATTTTCACCATCATTTGTTTGTTTGAAGGTAGGGAAGATATTGGCATGTGCATTATTAAGATAGTCTGAATATGGTAATTTTCATAATGAGATTTATTGTAAACGTCTCCTGGAATAAAAAGAAGACTGTTCTATTTTAAAGCATTGAAATGGCTATAGGATAGTTAGAATATTCCATTATTTTTAATGGAACAAAATTTGTATTCTGTTCATTAGAATGTTAAATGAGTTAAAGAAACAGGTTCTGTTCTTACATCACTCATGTAATGAGGTAGTATATAAAAAATTCAGTTTTGTGGTGTCAAACACATGATTGGAATTTAAATGAATATAAATTAATAGCAAATACCTCATCAAAGAATGCAGGTGGTTCTTTTTTTTTTTTTTTCCTTCTGTTTTTGGTAGTTCATGATTTCATGGCACACATCCCAGCTCAACAAAATTTTATCAAGTGAATGTAAAACTGCAACTAACATTTGAGCAATTTAAAAGGCTTCTTATTTTTCCCTCACTTCTCTCATGCCCTGTGAGGTGTTTTGTTTGTGGTAGAAATATAATGAATGCCTGTTCAATTAGCCCAAAATAACTTAAGATGCAATGGGATTGAGTTACAATGTGACTGAACAATTTGTCCATAAACTCTTAACCAGTGTCAAATGAATGGATTGCATTTTCATTGTCTAATTTACCAAACTGAATCTAAAATATCTCTAGGGCAATTTCCTGTGTTTTATTTATTTATTTTTAAATATGTTTGAAATAGCTGATGACATTCAGTAATCACAAAGGACCACGACAGTCTTCCGTTTTGTTTCTTTAGTTCTCTAGACACCAATAGTATTTATTATGGCAATTTACTTTGTCAATTTCAACTTCCCGATCTTTCCTTTTTGCTCATTACAGCTCCACATAAAATCTTACCACTAAATATTTGTAATACAACCCATATAGAGTTTATTTATCTTTACTTGTAAATTATAGAAAAACCAGATAAACTTGACTTTTAGAAAGCTGTTGATCTTAAACAAGTTTCCCTACAGTAAACAAGATTTTTTCCCCTTTTTTTTCCTTTGTATTGCTTTTTGGTAGTAAATGACATAGAAGCTGGACTTCACCAAGCTTGCCTTTTCTGCTTGAGACAAACACTTAAATTAGAGTATGAACTACAATTTATTGAATCTGTTGAATGTGACTATATCACAATGGTTACACATATATTTCACAATATCTCTATAAGGTAGAAATGACTATTCTAGAAATTTAAACTATATTAAATACTTATCTAGAATCACTAAATTATAAAGCAAAAAATAGAAATGGAATTTTAGGAGCTTTCTTATTCAGTTCAAAAGTCTGTATTTCTTTCTGTCATAAGTTGCTTCAGTCATGTCTGGCTCTTTGTGAGCCTGTGGCCCCTAGCCCATCAGGCTCCTCTGACCTTGGGACTCTCCTCCAGGCATTAATACAGGAGCGGATTGCCATGCCATCCTTAGGGATCTTTCCACCCACAGATCCAACCTGTATCTCATACCTTTCCTGCATTGGCAGGCAGCTTACTAGTGCTACCTGGGATGCCCTCTTTCTATAACACCACATAATAACTTGAAAGTTTTGAAATAAGGTTGAATGGAAACCCAGTCTGATGAAATTCATTCTTTTGTCAGTATACTTACGATTCTCTAAACATATTAACTAATAGGTAATGCTACATATATATTTCTCTTCCACTTTTTTGTAGTCATAAACATATTTATTACTGTAGAATATTGCTTCCTAGTCCTTAAATGTCTAAAAGACAAGGGAAAGAAAAAAACCTCAAAGGGTAACCTGAACCTGGGGTGGCTATTGCTAAGTCACTTCCGTCGTGTCCGACTCTGTGCGACCCCATAGACGGCAGCCCACCAGGCTCCCCCGTCCCTGGGATTCTCCAGGCAAGAACACTGGAGTGGGTTGCCATTTCCTTCTCCAATGCATGAAAGTGAAAAGTGAAAGTGAAATCGCTCAGTCGTGTCCAACTCCTGGTGACCCCATGGACTGCAGCCTACCAGGCTCCTCCGTCCATGGGATTTTCCAGGCAAGAGTACTGGAGTGGAACCTGGGGTGGAATCCTTACATTATGAATAACATGAATGTTCTTTAAGATAATTTTCTGCATTATATTAATAGTCACCCTTTGCTTGAACCACATGGGAGGTACTCAAGGTCACAGAGTCAAAACACACAAAGAGAACTTAAGATGCTGAGAGCTTTTTTGTGTGTGAATTTCTTCAATAAAAATTCTAATTAATTAACATTTATGTATATGTGCCTATGTGAACCTTATGGATATTCTCATAAACAAAATAAGCTCATCAGCATACAGTTTCTACCACAAAACTTGATATTTGATGCACACCCCTAAGTCCGTAAGCATCCTGAAAAAACTTTACATGTTTATAGTTAGGATATGTTTACTTAGAAATAGACATCATATCACTATGAAGCACATTTTTGTATGAAATTTTCAATCCATGAGATTCTAACATGAATAAATTTGGCTCCTACACTTTCTCTCTACCTCTCTCTTCCTCCCTCTCTGCCTCCTTCTCTTTCTCTCCCTCTCTGTCTCTGACACTCACTGTTTTCACCCTAGTATAACATCTGGCAAGCAAATAGTTCCCCCGATTTACTGGATTCCAGGTTCAGAATCTTTGAAACTCTGCTATTAGAAAATCTTTTTTAATATAAGTATGAATTCTGAAATAAAATTATCTTCAGGTTAAAATCAAGACTTTGATTAACATGATTAATAGATAAGTTAAACAAGATACTTCTTGACTCAAGTGAAAAACTGAGTTCATTATTAGCCAGTTATTAATAACTCTTTGTAACAGGTACATGCTAGATTAGTTTTTACCCTTTCATGGATCACCCAATGTGGTTTTGTAGGGGAAGAATGTGTTAACAGTAAAATGATAATCAACTATCCCAGATATTGCCAAAGAGAAATACAAAATGGAACTAAGTGAGAAAAGCTGGATGCATTGTTTCTAC
The DNA here is from genome assembly GCA_006410635.1 of Cephalophus harveyi. NCBI lineage: Eukaryota > Metazoa > Chordata > Mammalia > Artiodactyla > Bovidae > Cephalophus > Cephalophus harveyi. Next base: position 535,198 of record SJYT01056690.1, read on the forward strand.
ATAAAATTACATTAAACAAAATCAATTATAGATACATTTACCAATTACAGCCACTTTTTGTTCAATGATTTCCTCAGAACTCACAGGGAACATGCAACGATCCTTTTATGAGTCTCTGGTGAGTGACCTCTATGATTCTACAGATATTCCTATTTTTACTGAGCATACTGAGTCATCAAAAAGAAACTCTCTGCTTTTTAAATTATCAACTCATTGACATCTGAATTTGCCTTAATCTCTTCCTCTACAATGTTGACAAAATACCACCCTTCTCCTCTTTTAACACCAATCTTTCCACTGCTCTTGGTTCCTTCTCGTTCACCTATATTAATCTAGAACCTTGGTCCAAAGTTTATTTCCTAATTTAAATGTCATCCTCTTTATAGTCTACTTCTTTCTTTAGTATCTAAAATTTCTCACTTCTCCAAAAGTGGTAGTATTTAAATTTCTGTGCTCTGCTCACACTGTTGACTTTCAAAGGATGGCACCATTCACATCCATGTTTTGCCCTATACCTTAACTTCCTACCCAGGAGCTTGAGATGAAGCCCTCTGTGTCAATTACCCCCTGAATATCTCCTTTTTCTTAGAAGATTCACAGACATGTCAAACTCAATATACAATAGATTGCTCTTCCCTAAAACTCACTTTTTGCTTCTGAATTCTTTATGCTAGTAAATGCAGTCCGCTATGCTGAGACTCTTGAGAGTCCCTTGGACTGCAGGGAGATCCAACCAGTCCATTCTGAAGGCGATCAACCCTGGGATTTCTTTGGAAGGAATGATGCTAAAGCTGAAACTCCAGTACTTTGGCCACCTCATGTGAAGAGTTGACTCATTGGAAAAGACTCTGATGCTGGGAGGGATTGGGGGCAGGAGGAGAAGGGGACAACCGAGGATGAGATGGCTGGATGGCATCACGGACTCGATGGACGTGAATCTGAGTGAACTCCGGGAGATGGTGATGGACAGGGAGGCCTAGCGTGCTGCGATTCATGGGGTCGCAAAGAGTCGGACACGACTGAGCAACTGAACTGAACTGAACTGAAGCTTTAGGCAAAGAAGTAATTCTCCATGTGTCTTTTCTTTTTTCTTTTTTTAAACCTCCTTCCCATAATAAAGTTCTGTCCATCCCATACTCTAAACTTCACATCTATTTTCCTCTCACAATCCACAGGTATTTCCTTTATCATCTGCACTAATTAGTCTTCTAATTGGTCTCTCTACCTTAAATCTTGACTCCTGAGAGTTTATGCTCCACATTTCTGCTAATATTGTATTTGGAAAATAGCAATTATGATTGCTTTTTTAAATTTTTAAACCTTCTGATATCTCCTTATTTTCTATAAGATAAATTGTAGACATTCATCTGATGGACAAGACTCTATATAATCCAACCTCCACCTCAGTCTCCAGCTCATTGTTCAAGAATCACTTGTAGAAGAACCCCAAGAACCAAGATATTTCATATCTTCTGGTTATTTTTCCAGCAATTCTTGGCAAAAAAACCACATTCTACCAACATTCAAAAAGTAAATATTATACTGAACAAAATGTGGCAGAAACAGCAAATTAGCTACCAAAATATGCTTTCACTTCCCTATCATAGAGTCATTACTTGAAAATTATCTTGCATTTATTTTGATCATGCCATAGGTCTTACTAATGGACTGGAAGTTAAATTGGTCTGTGTCACTTTTGATTCAAGTTATTCAAGGATCATAGTGCCTTATTTATACCCTTTCTTTTCCCCTTTCTGTTGGCAGGATGCAGAGAATAATGAATTATTAAGGAACGGCATAGACATAAGACAAAATAAGTCTGAATTCCTGATACACTGCATGAAGAAAAGCTGCCTGGAATCATCTACATTGCACTGTTAATTGAGGGAGACATAAACCTCTCTTGTGGTAGACCACTAACATTGCAGCAGGTTATATTTTTTACAACAGCTAGAATAACCTAGATAATAGAAGAGAAAAAATGAGTCAAGTAAAATGGAATCTCTCTTATTTAGAAGGCTTCAGTTTAGTTATGTCATATTTTTCTACAATGTCAGTCAGTGTAATTTTACTAGCTGTATAATATTATATTCAAAGAACAGAGCACCGTTTGCTCATTTTCTTATTATCTGACATTTCATTTCTAACTATTCACAGTGACAGAAAACCATGATTTATAGCTGAGGGAATGGGATTTGTTTCTTTTTCTATGTTATTACCATAGTCTAACTCCCTCGAATAAGATTGCTGATCAAATATTAAAAGATTTAGATGGATCCTGATAACTATGGTTTGATCCACTATAGAAGGCTGATAACAAGCATCTCTGAGCTGGAAGGTTGACTGATTCTAGAAGGTTGTTTTTCAAAGTTTATGACATTGATACACAACATCATACAAACATTTACATTTAATTATGTGAAGGCACTTTGTGGCATCTTTATTTTTTCTAAAATATACCTTGCATTTACTGAAACAAACTCTGGTCATTTTCATAGCAATCATCTTTCAGGTAAGAAAACATTATTGAGCTCACTAATCTTGATCAATTGCATGTTATATCTGAGGTGATCTAAAGTTAGGGTTTTTAAAAAAAGTGATTTTGCATTAATGCTTGTTAGAAGAGGTTTGCAACAAAGTATACAAATATGAAACAGCTTTCCAATGTGTCATTTAGAGGCTAGGCAGTAGTAGACTTCCTTGTAATACTAAATTTAACATGATATTCACTAAACTCAAATAAAGCTGAGAAGTAAAATTCTAAAATCCTGAGAAGTAATCATAGTTTAGTGAAGTAACATCATTCTGTATCTTCTCATTTCCAAGCACTAATTTGTGCAAAGAGATCAAGGCATTACAGAAATGTAATAATACTATCATATAAATATTTCAGATCTGTCTTGAAAAACACTGCATTTTGACTTTTATGTTTTTTGTTGGCAGACAAATATTAAGGACATGAAGTAGAATCATCTTTCCCTTTATAAACAGAGACTTAAAATTAAAGATTTAATAAAAATACTTTGATCTCTGGTTATGGTCTACTATTTTAAGGCAACATCGATAGTATTAAAATAATTTTACTTTTAATCTCATCTACTTCTTTATCATAATATAAAATCATGAACAACAGGTAGGTATGAGTAGAGGTTCATGATCGAGATCCTTGTTGACTTTCAAATGTGATGATAATTAAAGTGGTTAAACTCTCAGCTCTTCATCCCACCTGCGGCTTTTTGGATTCATGTGTTGATTTATGCCAGCTCAATCTTCTGACTTTTCATCAAGATGTTCAATACACGGTGCTTTCATTATAAGCTATAGTTTTCTCTATCATTAGAAGAAACACAAGTTAAGTAAGCTAAGCTTTCCTCAAACAGCAGTGATTGCTTTCAAGTTCCTGAACATTCTGTTGGAGGCTTGACGAGAATGATTGATTTATCACTTTTTAAATAGATCTTTAATCTGCAAATCAATAAAAATGTTTCACTTCAGCAGTGGCACAGGGTGAATGACTCACCCTTGAAAGCAAAATGAACTAATGCTGCCTTTCTTCCTTTCTTTAATACACCCAGATTGCATTGTTCTGTTTCTTTGCTTGGATTACTTTCTAAAATCCAGTGCTTAGGAGTGCATAAGGTTTCAGCTTGGTTTCTCCATAAATCAAGTCAGGGATTAAATGTTAATCAGCTATGACTGTTATTTCAACACTGTTGTTCTCTTTGTTGTGTAATAAAAAGGTTAAAACTTAAACATTCTTTAGCCGTTCAAAACAAAGTAAAAGTTTAAAACACATACGATATGGCCATCACCTAAGGATATGGAGAACATTGTACCAAAGTGACACACAGTGTTTGCTAGGTTCAGAAATTGTAGAAATTATGGAAATTTAAATAACAGGAGGTTAACCAGATTAAGTCTACCAAGGAATAAAATTGGAACACATACAGCATCCTATTAATTTCAGTATTTATATGTATTTTGAAATGGTCAACATACAAAGTTATTACAATGTTACTATGTTCCCTGAACTATATGCTATATTCCCGTGGCTGACTTATTTTATAACTTCAAGTTTGTATCCCATAAATTCACTGCTCCTGTTTCACCCATCCTCAATGCCCTTTCCTTCTGCTGCTGCTAAGTCACTTCAGTCGTGTCCGACTCAGTGCAACCCCAGAGACGGCAGCCCACCAGGCTCCCCCGTCCCTGGGATTCTCCAGGCAAGAACACTGGAGTGGGTTGCCATTTCCTGTGTGAGTCTACTGCTGTTTTATTTTCTTTCCTAGATTTCACATGTAAATGAAATCACATGTTTTTCCCTGATTTATTTCACTTAGCCTAATACACATTGGGTCTAATCATGTTGCAAATGGCAAGTTTTCACTCTTTTTTAATGGCTGAACAATATCCTATTATACATACATATTATACATATCTGTATATATATACACACCACATTTTCTTTATCAATTCATCTATCAATGTTGTTTTCATATCTTAGCTACTATAAATAACATTGCAATGAAGAAACAGGTGCATATATCTTTTAGAGTTAGTGTTTTCATTTTCTTAGGATAAATACTCAGAAGTAAAACTGCTATATCATATGGTAGTTATAATTTTTAATAACCTCTATACTGTTTTCCATATGGGCTATACCAATTTACTTTTTTTGAAGCATCTCCATACTGTTCTCCATAGTTGCTATACCAACTTACATTTCTACCAACAGTGTATGAGGCTTCCCTTTTCTCCACACCCTTGGCAACATTTATTATTTCACGTCTTTCAGATAATAGTCATTCTAACAGGTGTGAGGTTATATCCCATTGTGGGTTTTATTTGCATTCCCTGAGGACTTTTTTCTATAAAGAAAGATGAGCACCAAAGAATTGATAGTTTGAACTGTGGTGCTGGAGAAGACTCTTGAGAGTCCCTCGAACTGCAAGGAGATCAAACCTGTCAATCCTAAAGGAAATAAATCCTGAATATTCATTGGAAGGACTGATGCTAAAGCTGAAACTCTAATACTTTGGCTACCTGCAAACAGCTGACTCATTAGAAAAGACACTGATGCTGGGAAAGATTGAAGGCAGAGGAGAAGGGGATGACAGAGGATGAGATGGTTGGATGGCATCACTGACTCGATGGACGTGAGTTTGAGCAAGCTCCAGGAGTTGGTGATGGACAGGGAAGCCTGGTGTGCTACAGTCCATGGTGTCACAAAGTGGTGGACATAACTGAGGGGCTGAACTGAAGATGTCGGATGTTGAGCATCTTTTTATATATCTGTTAGTCATCTGTACATCTTCGTAGAAACATGTCTTTTCAGATCCTCTGTACATTTTTTAGTTGAGTTGTGTGTTTTCTCCTGATAAGTTGTATAAGTTCTTTATATATTTTGGATATTGATCCTTTATCAGATATATCATTTGCCTATATCTGATATGCACAATCATTTGTTGCCAAGTTCAAGTTCACCCTTGTGCTAGCAGGTTAGTTGGGTGCCTGCCAGTGCCTGCATCTCGAGGGCGCATGTCTATTGCCTCATGCCCTTCCAGCCAAGGCGTTTAGATTTATAAACATTTCTTCTTCACAACTCTTCAAACTGTTGTTGATTTCACTGGATCTCAGGGTGAGGTGAGTGAGGCCACAGGGTGAGGTGAGTGAGACCATACAGGGGCCCTTTAAAAGGGGAGACTCAGTTTTATCCTTTAGTCAATTATTTTTATAATACAAACACTTATGGGGCTTGTTTCTAAGGTGTAGATCCCAGGGTCAGAAGCCTGAGTAGGAGTACCAACACCATGCTCTTCTGGAAGAGTCTCATTATGGACCACTGACAGTTCTTGGAGAGATCATTTCTTTGCCTCTCCTGCCATCTTGATGTGATCCTTTTAATCATTTGTTGTGGAACAAGTGTTCAGCTAGTTCTCAGGTTTTTTTCCAGAGGGAATTAATCCAAATATAGTTTTATATCTGTTGTGTCCATGGGACATAAGTTTAGGCTCTTTCCATGTTGCCTTCTTTAACCATCCCTTAACACAGGAGGCCTGGTGTGCTGCGATTCATGGGGTCGCAAACAGTTGGACACAACTTAGCGACTGAACTGAACTAACTACTTCTTATGAGAAATGTTTATTTGGTTCAGAAACTGTCATAAATACTTGAGAATTCCAAAGAAGTCACATCAGCCTTATAATTGCCAAATGTTTCAAGCATTACTGATAATTAAGAGAAGAAAACTCAAAAGAACCCATTACAACTTTTAGGTTTGATAAAGAGACAGGAATACCAGATCATCTTACCTGCCTCCTGAGAAACCTGTATGCGTGTCAAGAAGCAGCAGTTAAAACTGGACATGGAACAACAGACTGGTTCAAAATTGGGAAAAGAGTACATCAAGGCTTTATATGGTCACCCTGCTTATTTAGCTTATATGCTGAGTACATCATGAGAAAGGCGAGGCTGGGTGAAGCACAAGTTGAAATCAAGATGGTCTGAAGAAATATAAATAACCTCAGATATGAAGATGACAACACCCTTATGGCAGAAAACGAAGAGGAGCTAAAGAGCCTCTTGATGAAGGTGAAAGGAGAGTGAAAAAGCTGGCTTAAAACTCAACACTCAAAAAAACAAAGATTATGACATCTGGTCTCATCACTTCCTGGCAAATAGATGGGGAAACGATGGGTAGAGTGACAGACTTTATTTTCTTGAGCTCTAAAATCACTGCAGTTGGTGACTGCAGCCATGAAATTAAAAGATGCTTGCTTCTTGGAAGAAAAGCTGTGACCAGCCCAGACAGTGTATTAAAAAGCAGAGACATTATTTTGCAAACAAAGATCCATATAGTCAAAGCTCTGGTTTCTCCAGTAGTCATGTGTGGATATGAGAGTTAGACCATAAAGAAGGTTTATGAAGAAGAAGACCATAAAGAAGAGTACCAAAGAATTGATGCTTTTGAACTGTGGTATTGGAGAAGACTCTTTAGAGTCCCTTGGACTGCAAGGAGATCAAACCAGTCAATCCTAAAGTAAGTTAATCCTGTATATTCATTGGAAGAATTGATGTTGAAGCTGAAGCTACAATATTTTGGACACCTGATGCAAAGAGCCAACTCATTGCAAAAGACCCTGACACTGGAAGATATTGAAAGCAGGATGAGAAGGAGATGACAGAGGATGAGATGGTTTGATGGCATCACTGACTCAATGCACATGAGTTTGAGCAAGCTCTGGGAGATGGTGAGGGACAGGGAAGCCTGGAATGCTGCAGTCCCTGGGAGTCCCTGGGATCACAAAGCGTTGGACATGATTGTGTGACTGAACAACAACAATGAACATTTTGTAGTAGTTTACATTTTTTTTGACAAATTCTCAGTAACAATTTTTTTTGAAACACTTTGAAGTAAGTATGCTTTTATAAAGTCCTTAAAATATTGTAGTGGCATTTTACTTCAATTATATCAGTGATACTAAAGAGAAAACCACCTAAAATATATTAGATAAGAAGTATAGCTTTAACTTTTAAAAACTTTTGAGAAATAACCCTATTATTTTGTCCAAACAATAGTTTTATTTGAAAGAAAATAGAACAGAAGTTGACTCAAATTAATAAGATTTTTTTTTTAATCTTAAAAACATTTATTTATGCTGGATTTAAAGAAACCATATTTTCTCCTTTATTTCTTTTATTTCATTTTTTTCCCAGTCATAATATAAAACCCAGTTCTTGCTTACCTATTTTTGTTCACCTACATGTCAGCATCCAGTGACAATGTGAGAATGGAAGTGACACTGAGTATTCTGTTTTTATTTAAAAGCTATACTTGCTGAGAGCCCAGTCCAGTGAGGATAGAACTTACATTTACAGAGTTATATCTATTTATAAGTATCCCCATTAAAATATATCATCCATCTTGTAATTAAAAAAAGGAGGAAAGCAGGACAGAAAATCAAACATCACTATGAATGTTTAGTCTTCCTAGCCCCTGGCTATATTTGAGTGACATTTCAAATACACACTGGTCTTGATATTGACTTTCTGAGGGATGCCACTGTTATCACCCTTCAAGAATGACTTTCCTGGTTTTATTACACTACCTGGATTGGGTAGACCTTCTGGTAGCCAATGAGCAAGTTTAATTCAAGACCATACAAGACCATTGTATATTCATGTTGCAGTAGAGTGGTAGATATGTAGTGGTTATTAAGAAAAAGTTTTTTTAAGTAAATTCATAGTGCAAAAATTTTATTGACCTCATTTTCGAAGTATAGGAGAGGAAATGTTCATATATATTCACACAATTCATAATTTGAAGATATTCCACAAAGAGTTTACTTTAAGGCCGTTGAAGGAAGAGATTATGTCATAGGATGACCCTAACAAAAACAGCCAAAGCATAAAAACCTAAATTTCTCATATTTCATTATTAATCTTCTAGTCCAATAAGTATCTTGGCAAACATTTTACATGAGAGACTACATCATTTGCTTCTAAGATTATCTACTCTTATGTTACCTTCACATCACATTAAATGGGGAGGCATTGAGAAGGCTCCTATTTCTAACCAACTACCCATTTTATAATTAGACTGAGCAGTTCTATTTTGTTCAAAAATAATATTCTAAATGAGACTTTGGTTCCATCTAAATTACCTAAACAGACTTTACCTTTAATCAAGAAAGTGAAGAGACACTGCCTAACTTCATCACCTGTTAGTAAACAATATGAGTAATGGATATTCAAGAAATTCAAGCCAATGATTACAGTGTCAGTGAAAAGCATACAGTGAAAATTCCTAAAAGACCAACATTAAGTTACAAGTTGGCTTCACTTCATGCATTAGCTATCTTCTTGTAAAAGCTACACATGGTATGAAAGTATAAAATTCAAACTATATTGTCTTATTTGACTTTTCTCATGATTCTCACTATATGTGACACAGAGACTGTTTTGACCCTAAAGAAATTTAAAACATCTTTAAATACCAAAATTCATTGAAACAAGGATCCTCTTTGTATTAAAATGCAGTCTATCAAATGTCAAGCTATTGCTTATTATGTGGAATCTAAAACAATGTTACAAATAAACTTATTTAAAAAACAAAAATAGAGTCAGAGATGTAGAAAACAAACTTACAGTTACTAGGGCACAGGAAAAGGATAAGTTGGGAGATTGGGTTTGATATGTATACACTACTAAACATAAAATAGACAAATAATAGGGACCTACTGTATAGAAGACGCTTACTCCTTGGAAGAAAAGTTATGTCCAACCTAGATAGCATTTTCAAAAGCAGAGACATTACTTTGCCGACTAAGGTCCGTCTAGTCAAGGCTATGGTTTTTCCTGTGGTCATGTATGGATGTGAGAGTTGAGTCTGAGTGAACTCCGAGAGATGGTGATGAACAGGGAGGCCTGGCGTGCTGCGATTCATGGGGTCGCAAAGAGTCGGACACGACTGAGCGACTGAACTGAACTGAACTGTATAGCACAGGGGACTATACTCAATACTCCATAATGACCTAATAGGAAAAGAATCTAAAAAAGAATGGATATATATATTCATTCTTATATATATACCCGATTCACTTTGCTGTGCACCTGAAACATAAAATTGTAATCAACTATACTCTAATAAAAATTATTTTCAAAGTACAGTTTATGAGTATCCGACTCTGCTATAAAATCAGAAATAAACTACAATGGTTAAAATCTTTAATTTCAGAGACCAGTCACTTGCATTTACATTCTAATTTTCCTATATTAGTAGCTACTTGGTGGCCCAGTGGTAAAGAATCCTCCTGCAATGCAGAAGATGCAGGTTTGCTCCCTGGGTCAGTAAGATCCTCTGGAGATGGAAATGGCAACTCACTCCAGTATTCTTTCCTGGTAAATCCCATGGACAGAGTAGCCTGGTAGGCTACAGACCACGGAGTAATAAAAGAGTCAGAAATGACTTAGCAACTAACCAACAATAACAGCAGCACATGATATTAGCAAAATAATTTATTTTCTCTCATTCTAAGCTATGCATTTGTACAACAGGAATAACAGTATGGTCTATCTCATATGGTTGTTGAGGATTAAATGAGATAATTCATGTGTTTTGCACACAACAAATGTGTATTTTACTATTTTACTAACTTTATGGTAATAGCTCATAAACTTGACTTAGATTGAGGTACTTTATTGCCCTTATTAAAATATACATTAATTCATCATTTAATATTTATTGGTAAGGCACACTGGTAAGCATTACAGTCTTAAAAGTATTTGCTATAAATAATTACCAAATCATAGAAAATTTTGACTTCTCAAGGTCTGAATAGTTAAGCAGTTATTCAAATTATGCAAACCTCCAAGTGTACAGGAAAATTCATGACCTGGAAAATGGACATGCTTTTGTTGACAGTCAACAAAATGATATGAAAGATACTACAGCTTAAAGATCTTTTAAAAGATTTCATACCAGTAAAGAGTCCTATGACTTTCATCAGTGAAATACATCACCTTCATACTAGTCTGCATTTTGAAATAATAAAAGCTACCAGCCATTAAGTGTTTGCTTTGGGGCCAGGGATTATATTAATGTTTTATGTACATGGCTGCATTTAATTCACAATTGTCCTATGAGAAGAGTATACTAGTCATTTTATAATTAAGAAAGCAAAAGACCAGGGAATTTAAACAATAAGATTTGAAGTCACACAACTAGTGGCAAAAGCTGGAATTTGATCGGAGTATACATTAGACTAGTCCCTATACCTTGCTACCTCACAAATACCTATTCCTTCTTTAAGAGCTCATTTTGGTGCCATCTTCCACAACTGGCAAATGTATATAGCAGCAAAGGTCTCTGAGTAACACAAGTGAGTGGCAGGACCTCAGTCATGTGACCTGGATTACTGCATTGTGGATCACTACATTGTTTTATTAATGAGTAAATCAGTGCAGGACTAAATGAACATTATACATCTTTGGTGTTAGAGAATTTGGCAGGTACAGTTTTAATTTTTTGTAGAGGTTTCAAGAGTCTATGGAGTCTACAAAATGGATTAAATATCTAAATGTAAGACCAGAAACTATAAAACTCCTAGAGGAAAACATAGGCAAAACACACTCTGACATAAATCACAGCAAGATTGTCTATGACCCATCTCCCAGACTAATGGAAATAAAACCAAAAATAAACAAATGGGACCTAATTAAAATTAAAAGCTTTTGCACAATGAAGGAAACTATAAGCAAGGTGAAAAGGCAGCCTTCAGAATGGGAGAAAATAATAGCAAATGAAGCAACTGGCAAAGAATTAACCTCAAAGATGTACAAAGAGCCCATGCAGCTCCATACCAGAAAAATAAAAGACCAAATCACAAAAAGAGCCAAAGAACTAAACAGACATTTCTCCAAAGAAGACATACGGATGGCTAACAAGCACATAAAAAGATGCTCAACATCCCTCATTCTCAGAGAAATGCAAATCGAAATGACAATGAGGTACAATCTCACACAGGTCAGAATGGCTGTTATCAAAAAGCGTACAAACAATAAAGGCTAGAGAGGGTGTGGAGAAAAGGGAACCCTCTTAAACTGTTGGTGGGAATGCAAACTAGTACAGCTACTATGGAGAACAGTGTGGAGATTCCTTAAAAAACTGGAAATAAAACTGCCATATGACACAGCAATCCCATGCTGGGCATACACGCTGAGGAAACCGGAATTGAAAGAGACATGTGCACCCCAATGATCACTGCAGCACTGTTTACAATAGCTAGGATGTGGAAGCAACCTAGATGTCTATAAGCAGATAAATGGATAAGAAAGTTGTGTATACAGGATGGAATATTCAGTTCAGTTAAGTCACTCAGTCACGTCCAATGCTTTGCAACCCCATGGACTGCAGCACGTCAGGCTTCCCTGTCCATCACCAACTCCCGGAGATTACTCAAACTCATGTCCACTGAGTCAATGATGACATTCAAACATTTCATCCTCTGTTGTCCCCTTCTCCTCCCACCTTCAATCTTTCCCAGCATCAGGGTCTTTTCAAATGAATCAGCTCTTTGCATCAGGTGGCCAAAGTATTGGAATTTCAGCTTCAACATCAGTCCTTCAAATGAACATTCAGGACTGATTTCCTTTAAGATTGACTGGTTGGATCTCCTTGCAGTCCAAGGGACTCTCAAGAGTCTTCTCCAACACCACAGTTCAAAAGCATCAATTCTTTGGCGCTCAGCTTTCTTTATAGTCCGACTCTCACATCCATACATGACCATTGGAAAAACTGTAGCCTTGACTAGATGGACCTTTCGTTGGCAAAGTAATATCTCTGCTTTTTAAAATGTTGTCTAGGTTGGTCATAACTTTTCTTCCAAGGAGTAAGTGTCTTTTAATTTCATGGCTGCAGTCACCATCTGCAGTGATTTTGGAGCCCAGAAAAATAAAACCTCCTGTTTACACTGTTTTTCCATCTATTTGCCATGAAGTGATGGGACCGGATGCCATGATCTTTGTTTTCTGAATGTTGAATTTTAACCAGCTTTTTCACTCTCCTCTTTCACTTCATCAAGAGGCTCTTTACTTCTTCACTTTCTACCATAAAGGTAGTGTCATCTGCATATCTGAACTTATTGATATTTCTCCTGGCAATCTTGATTCCAGCTTGTGTTTCTTCCAGCCCAGCGTTTCTCATGATGTACTCTGCATGTAAGTTAAATAAGCAGGGTGACAATATACAGCCTTGACGTACTCCTTTTCCTATTTGGAACCAGTCTGTTGTTCCATGTCCAGTTCTAACTGTTGCTTCCTGACCTGCATACAGATTACTCAAGAGGCAGGTCAGGTGGTCTGGAATTCCCATCTCTTTCAGAGTTTTCCACAGTTGATTGTGATCCACACAGTCAAAGGCTTTGGCATAGTCAAGAAAGCAGAAATAGATATTTTTCTGGAACTCTTGTACTTTTTCAATTATCCAGCAGTTGTTGGCCATTTGATCTCTAGTTCCTCTGCCTTTTCTAAAACCAGCTTGAACATCTGGAAGTTCACAGTTCACGTATTGTTGAAGCCTGGCTTGGAGAATTTTGAGTATTACTTTACTAGCATGTGAGATGAGTGCAATTGTGCGGTAGTTTGAGCATTCTTTGGCATTGCCTTTCTTTGGAAGTGGAATGAAAACTGACCTTTTCCAGTCCTGTGGCCACTGCTCAGTTTCCCTAATTTGCTGGCATATTGAGTGCAGTACTTCCACAGCATCATCTTTTAGGATTTGAAACAGCTCAACTGAAATTCCATCACCTCCACTAGCTTTGTTCATAGTAATGCTTCCTAAGGCCCACTTCTTCACATCCAGGATGTCTTGCTCTAGGTGAGTGATCATACCATTGTCACTGTCTGGGATTGGAAGATATTTTTTTGTACCATGGAATATTACTCAGCTATTAAAAAGAACTGATTTGAATCAGTTCTAATGAGATGGATGAAACTAGAGCCTATTATACAGAATGAAGTCAGAAAGAAAAACACTAATATAGTATATTAACACATATAGATGGAATTTATAGAAGATGGTAATGATGAACCTATACACGAGACAGCAAAAGAGACACAGATATGAAGAACAGACTTTTGGTCTGTGTGGGTAAAGGCGAGTATGGGATGATTTGAGAGAATATCACTGAAACATGTTATTACCATATGTGAAATAGATGACCAATTCAAGTTCAAAGCTGGTGCACTGGGACAACCCAGATGGATGGGATGTGGAGGGAGGTGGGAGGGGGTTTAGGGATGGGGGACACATGTACACCCGTGGCTGATGCATGCCAATGTATGGTAAAAACCACCACAATATTGTAAAGTAATTAGCCTCTAATTAAAATAAACTAATTAATTTAAAAAAAGAGTCTATGGAGTCTAACAACTTGTGTTTTGTTGAGGTAGAAATTTAAATGTGTATTGTTATGTAAGAGTGAGACATTTAAAAAGTGTAGAGATAGAGCGAAGACAACATCTACATGTTGACATATTATTCTACAGTCTTTCTGTGCAGTTACTTGGATCAAGTGATTATTTTAGTTATTTCCACTATGCTATTTTTTCACAGAAAAATTACTCTTCCAAGAAAAATCACTAGAGCTGGTCTGAAGAATTGGTGAATTTTTAATTTACTCTTTCCTGTACTTCAAAAAATAATTAAGGTATTTTGAATATAGCAGGATGGATCATTCTTGAGAAACCCTTGTTATGTTTTAGAACAAGATTTGAATATGATTTTCTTAATTATGCCATTCAAATTGTTACTTTGTGCATTAACAAATTGAAAAAAATCATTTTATGAAAAAAGGAGGAAGAGGAAACCTTGTATGGTGAGTTAAATCAATAATAAAATAATGCTTACAAATTATACTGAGACAATTTACCCAGATATCTTTCCTTTATCACTTATTTTCATTCCTGAAACAATTATAGTAGGTAGGTAATGTTATAAATTTTCTAACCTTAAAGGTGGAACAATTGAGACTCAGTGGAGCTAAGTAACATGCCCAATGCTAATATATTAAATCTGATTCAGATAGGTCATCTAACCCCAATCTCTGTGCTCCATTTTATCAATATACCCTACTAAAAATCATTTCAAAATGCTTGATCAGTTTTCATACATGAAACCAATTAAAAAAAACAACATACAACTCTTATTCCCCTCAATCCACTTCTCTAGTAGTAATTATGTCACTAATGTTGACCATGGAGGCATCTGCTTTCTCTTTGGCAATTTCACAAATACTTTATTAAGTTAACCCACAATAATTAATGTTACTATTAGGGCTGAGGAAAATTAAGCACGGAGAGTGTGTCCTCATGAAGGGAAAGAGAGGAACGTATTCAGAGAGACTTATCTTTTAGCTTTAGATAATGTGATCTTTCCACTTAAGGCATCTCTATGGACAATGGTAATATCTAATAATTCTTAAGGATAACAGAGTGGGCAAGGTCATATATTTCCAAAATTAATATGCACTGACAGAACATGTTTCTGAGATGGCATTGAATTTTTAAAAACTTAAAATATAACAAAATCTTCAAAATAATATAATTTGTCATGCATATAGCTCTACGTTTATGCTCATTTTATCAATTAAGAAGCTGAGATTCAGGGAGGTTGACTGATTTTCCTAATATTGCAGAGCTAATAAGTAGGGAAAATTCAAGATTAGAAATCAGATATTTGGACCTTTTATCTTTTAAGCATAAAGTCAAGAAAAACCATGAAAAATGCATATATTATTGTAGAAGCAAATTTTGAATAAAAAGGAAAACTAGGAAAGAATTAGAAGTATTAAAAAATGAGAAAATAAGGTAAAGACAAAATCAACTCTAAAACAAAGTGAATAGGATCTATTTGTCAGGGGAAGAAAGTAAGGGGACCTAAGAGAGAAATATACAAATATCCCAAAAGATAGAAGAAAGAACAAAATTACTTTTTCATAAATGACTTACTCAAAATTTTATGATTTAAAAAAACCAAAACAAAACATAAAGGCATTCAGCTTTTGGTTTAGGAGTTAATACCCATGAGCAGCAGCCTACCTCTCTTGTCCAAGAAGGTCTTTACTTTGGCATCAAGTCTCATCACTAAGTATCAGTGGCTTAGTCACTACTAAGCTGGGAGGGGTCCATGGCTTCAAGAATAAGTCACAAAACTAAATGGACAAAGTAAAAGGAGGTAGGCCTGTGTTTACTGAATTTGAAAAATGAAGCTGTTCTATAGTTTACCAAGAAGTCTTACACAGATTCCTTGGCAGAAAATGCTATCATTTACTAAAATTCATGGTAAATTATTAAACACTTGCACATTTATACTGTGCCAACCATACTCATTTATATTGACTATACATAAAAAGACTAAAAAAATTCCTACATACAAATGACAAAAATGTCAATTAAATCTGCCTCTACCGAGCCTTCAGTGCTGCTGCTTCTTTTGGAATATTCCCTCTTCTGGCCAATTTTCTTGATAAGCAATCAAAGTATTAAACATGCTTGCCATAGGATCTAAAGTTATCAAAAAGGAAACAGCTATTTGACTTTTGCTTCAGTAATTTTCTTCCATCTTGTTTTTCTCATTAAAAAACGTTACAGTTGTAGTGACAACTCAAGATAATATATGGCAAGCCTATGAATGTTTTCACAGAAATTTGGGAGAATTATATGAAAACATATGTAACAAAACTCAGAATATGAAAGAAAACACTTTCAAGTAGTCATATACATGAGAGGTAGTTAAAATACTTTGTTTTTATCCTAATTTAGTTTCCACTACAAGAGGCTTACCTTAAAGCAAGGCAGAAAATGAGAAACTTGGGTGGTAGTAATAATAAAAATAGACATTTATGTTGCTTGGTAATTCAAGAATATAGTTCAAGAGTACTCTTATTTTCCAGCCCAGATAATATATTTCAGTCAAATCTATGTGCAGCATAGAATTTAGGTTAGTATGCACATAGTGCTTGTAGTTTATGTTGAATCAAATAATGCTATTTATGGTGATCCCATTTAATGTTACTCAAAAGTGTGTGAATTTAGATTTAGTGAATGTGATTCCAACATTAAAATGAAGAAACTAGAAAAAAGTAGTTGAGTTTTTAAAACTTTATTTTTTATATTTTTTACTAAAGCTAATTATAAATAGGATGAATGATAAAATTTTGAAAAAAGAAGGATGTTATCAAAGGACAGGATATAGGATCATACATGTGAAGTTTTCTTTATGAAGAGAGGGAACAGGAAAATATTCTACTTACATGATTCATTCTTAGATGTATTGTGTGACTGCTGCTTTTCATCAGGCTCTTTAAGGTTAATATCAGTTTAGGGTATGTATTCATAGTAAAATATCACGGAAATTGTGGACAAAATTTGTTCAAATTTTCTTTTCTATTACTTTGGTTAAAGTGATGAGAGTGGGGATTGAAAGTACAGTAAATATTGACACTATGAATAGACACTTTTTTTCTTTTCTCTTTTTGTTTTTTTTTATACCATCTCTCAGGTGATAATAAATTGCAACTCGGGAAACACCAATTATCCTCTTCTTCAAATCTCCCTGAATTGTGTAAGAAAAATCTCTCAATAAACCTGGTAACAACAGGAAAACTTCTCCCTGTGAGAAGCATAGAGGCCAGATCATAGAGTTGGCTACTTACTGTTTATAAGTTCACGCCAAAAAAAAATGTGAACCATTTTTATTTCCCAAAGGAAAATATCATTCATTGACAGCAGTCTGTATTTTCTCATTTCATCTTTTTACAAATATGAGCTGCTTTTGTTTGTTTTGGTTTTTACTTTACTAATGTTAGAAGAATATAGATCCTATATCCTAACAGTAGATTGTGTTAATAGATTTTTACCTTACAAAACACTTTGGATGATGGCACTGAGTTTTATCTAGGTTTAATAGAGTTGCATTTGTTGCTATTCTTGGACTGGATATATACAAGCCAACAAACAGTGATAATTAAAGGCAACATCCCTTAGCCCCACTCCATAGCCTGTTATCAAACTTTGAAAAGAATGCTTCCATTTTTCTATTTTGTTAGAACCGGATCAAGAATTGAGTTAGAGGGAGTGTTGCAGAATGATACTATCTTAATAAACTAGGTAAATGTTCAGTATCCCACTCTGGTTTAGAGACTCAGTGCTTGGTAGCTGTTAATTTCATTTTCAGAAATGACTTATTTAAGATGAAAGCTGAATTGATAGAAATGGGTTAACTGCTAATTTTTCTTTGTCCTCTGAGACTTAAACACCACTTTTGAACCTATTAATCCATGTTCCATATAATCCCTTCACTGAGAATCCCTGCTACTGCTAAGTCACTTCAGTCATGTCCAACTCTGTGCGACCCCATAGACGGCAGCCCACGAGGCTCCCCCGTCCCTGGGTTTCTCCAGGCAAGAACAGTGGAGTGGGTTACCGTTTCCTTCTCCGATGCATGAAAGTGAAAAGTGAAAGTGAAGTCGCTCAGTCATGTCCGACCCTCAGCGACACCATGGACTGCAGCCTACCAGGCTCTTCCATCCATGGGATTTTCCAGGCAAGAGTACTGGAGTGGGGTGCCATTGCCTTCTCTGAGAATCCCTAGGGTTTACATTTCCAAGTCAGTTCTAGCTACTAATTCTTGTTGCGGGTAATGGAAAGATGGCTTTTCCTTTATTTTTTTGCTACCAGTTCTCATAAAGAGCTTTGGTGTACTAAGTGGATTTTACTGAAAGTTTAGGACTATGGAGTGGGTCTATATCACAGAAGCAAAGAACTTACAAATGAATATCGGATTTCCTTGTCACTAAAACCCGTTAGCCATTACACTACTGGGATTACTCAATGACCATCTTTTGCCTCAAGCTCCATATTTGGTCATGTTGCCTGACTTACTTCTTTACTTCCTCTTCTTCCTTTCTTTCTTGAACACCTCACATTCAAAATATACATTCAATCTGTAGATAAGTTTTCTTACTGTTTCCTTCCAAATCATTTGCTCAGGCCTATTTTGTATTCCCAAAATATTTCCCTTAAAAAAAAAAAAAAAAGAGTTCTAAGAGGAACAGTTGGTAGTAGCTATTTAAAAAGATACACACACACACACACCAACAACAACCAACAACCATTGTTTACACAACACAAGGGTCTGTTCTGATTGTGAGGTAATGACTCCATTGTGGGCAGCCCTTAGTGAAAGTGTTGAACGTGTTAATTGCTCAGTCATGTCCGATTCTTTGCGGACCCATGGCCTGTCCGTGGAATTCTCCAGGCAAGAATATTAGAGTGGGTTGTCATTCCCCTCTCCAGGGGATCTTCCTGACCCAGGGATCAAACCTGGGTCTCCTGAACTGCAGGCAGATTCTTTACCATCTGAGCTAGCAGGGAAGCCTGGTAGCTTTATATATGTATATACATAAAATGTATCTTTTCATCCACTGCAGAGATTTTTTTTAAAGTTTTTCTTCAATGAAATCAAGTATAGTAACCTATAGTGATTTCTATTCTATATATATCATTGGATTTATGACTTTTCAACAAGCAATTTTAATGTATGGTCATATTAAGGAGGAAACATGTATTCAATATGAGAACTAATAGTCAAATAATAAGTAGAATATAATGCTATTAAAAATCTAGTCAGTACATCTTTACTCTTTAATTGTATAAATGTGTGATGTATATATATTAATAATACATATTGATCCATTTTTATTAAATTTTGACAAGGAATTAATTTTGTCCTAGTATAAATCAATACCTTTAAATGGAACCAAACTCTTATATGGTATTGATTTCTGGGAAGGGAAATGTCATTAAGTTTTTGCTTAGGGGAAAAGTATAATTGTCCATAACATGAATTTTGAAAATACTAATTCATATTTTTCTAGAAAGAAGGAAACGTGGCAATTTCTAGTAATGCTGATTTATAGAAAATCTCATATAGGAACATTTTTGGAGGCAAGCACTTTAAAAACATCTTTGATTTCTTTGTGGCAAGTAGAAGAAAGCTTTGACTATACCAGGTGCTAAATAGGTGCTAATTAATGGAATATCCTGGGTCATTTGGTTGCATGGAATAGATTACCTGGCCAACCTAAGAAAACAGTCCAAGAAAACATGAAGCCCAGCAGTTAGGCTGGAATACAATCATGCATGAGTAGATCCAGGGACAAACCACTCTATTCATCTCTTCCATAGGCCATATACTTCTTCCCAAGTATTATGTTCATGTCTCTCCAAAACTAGCTTCCATACAGCTGCTACTCCCTTATGTAGTCTGCACAAGGCTTAGACCTACTACTATCCCTTGGACTCTGTATCTTACAGTAATCTTGATGTATCCTGACCTCTTCTCCTGTTTTCAACTAAGTTGTCTATTTTCCAATTAAAATCCTTCTAAATAGTAATTTTATTGCCTACTCCTTTTTTTTCTCAGGTGGTTTGTCATTGGCAGACTATGTACAGATTGATTTCCTTGGATTAGATGTTCATCTAACCCATCAGTTGAGACTAGAGAAGTAGAGCACAGGTTTTGTTAGATTTCGCTTAAAAAGGGGTGTTGTCAGAATGCACAGTGGGAGCAAGTAACTATGGATTGATCTCTGATCGATAAAAAGGGTATGCTTTACAAATCATAAACCAGATAGCACTGTCTTGTTCAGATTCTTAAACTGAACCAAATACCCATGACTGTCAAACAGACAATAGCATCCACTAAATAAAATTCTCTTCTTGTTCCTTACCTCCCACGTTTCACACTTACTGTCAGCCACTGAGTCAAACTATCTCAAATAAGTAGGTGCAGTGACACAGTAGAAGAGGAGCAAGCACAACAGGTGCTGTGCTAGGGTTTGGGAAATCACCCAGCAGGTTGGACATGCATAGTAATTAGTTCATTTTGATATGCCCAACATCATAGCAAATTCTCCTGGGGAAACCAGAGGGGGACTTCAGGGAAAATTAATATGACCTTTAGTTGTTGCTTAGAGACTACCTCCCCTTCTTCTTTTTTTTCTTTTTTCCTGTCAGTGGAGGGGATAAAAGGCTATGCTAATTACATATTTGTTCCCTCTCTAAGGAGTCTGCCTGACAGCTAGTCTGTTCACATGAAGCGATCAGGAGCTCTATTAAGGAAAATGACAGAGAGCAAGACGCAGAGGATAAATTCCTGCTAAAAACACCAAATGGTATCTCACATAAATGTTTATCCATCATTTGTTTGATTTTCTCTTTCTGAGATGGTGAAAGCCAACGGGGCAAGTGGGGAGAAGGTCAGAGTGTAATTAATGCCAGAAAGGGCAGGCAAAGCATGTATGTTTGTTTTTCACATTCATACACATACACTCACAATGCAGATGGCTTGAGGAAGTATTTATTCCTTAGACAAACAGGTGGATCTATATGCCACAGAGTGTGTGTCCTTTCATCTAGTTGCTATCAGTAACTAAAAAACAACCACATCATATATTCAAATGAGTATGCAAAACAGATACCTATTATCACTCTGTACCAAATATAGAAAATAAAAGCTATAGTAGGGGAAAGAAAGTGTGTCTCATCTGTGCTTGATATGGAAACAAAATGTGAAACAAAATAATTCTTTGTACTGAGCCTGGGAGTCTCTCCCCAGGATGGCGCTCAACATTTTCTAGCAAAGCTAAGGATAGAAACAACCAGCTCTTGAACTTTGAAGTAATTGGTTCACAGCTGTGCTTATACTGAGATGGAAATATGGAAATACATTTTGTACAGAAGAAGGATTCTTTTTTTTTGGTAGTTGTAATGAGAGAGTTGTCAAATTAAACCCAAACTGCTGTAAGTAAAATAAATTACATGTGGAAATTCAATTCCTGATACTTTCTTTGTGTGGATGCATGTGCTATGATATCTAAAAAGAACTCTTAATGTTATTCAAAAGTTTAGTGTTAAGGAAGCAAAAGTGACCTAAAGTAAATTTTAGACATTTTTGCATCAAAAGCATGAGGGGACACTCTATCAGTACAATATGGTGACCCTCAGTTCAGTTCAGTTCAGTCACTCAGTCGTGTCTGACTCTTTGCGACCCCATGAGCTGCAGCACGCCAGGCCTCCCTGTGCATCACCACCTCTCGGAGTTCACTCAGACTCACGTCCATTGAGTCAGTGATGCCATCCAGCCATCTCATCCTCGGTCGTCCCCTTCTCCTCCTGCCCCCAATCCCTCCCAGCATCAGAGTCTTTTCCAATGAGTCAACTCTTCGCATGAGGTGGCCAGAGTACTGGAGTTTCAGCTTTAGCATCATTCCTTCCAAAGAAATCCCAGGGCTGATCTCCTTCTGAATGGACTGGTGACCCTCAAGAACTCACTAAATGTGTGAATGCTTGAAGCAGGACACAAAGAAAATAAAGATCAAGTTTCTGTCTCCAAACGTACTTGAAATATACTTGGGAAGGCAAGATTAGCACATCTGAAAGGGGATTATATTTAAAATGCAGATAATCGAAAGAGAAAGATCACTAGAGGCTTGAATAATAAGAAAAGGCTTTGTATGCAAGGGCCTGAAGTGGAGAATATAAAGTAACACAAAGGCAGGCATTTTAGGGAGCATTCCCATGGAGGGAGGAGCCTGATATGAACAATAAACTGTGGAAAATTCTGAAAGAGATGGGAATACCAGACCGCCTGACCTGCCTCTTGAGAAAGGTCTGATTTCAAGAAGCTCAATCTCCAATATTTTAGCCACCTGAAGAGTCAACTCATTGGAAAAGACCCTGATACTGGGAAAGATTGAGGGCAAGAAGTGACAGAGAATAAGCTTGGAGGGTATTATTGACTCAATGGACGTGAGTTTGAGCAAACTCTGGGAGGCAGTGAAGGAGAGGGAAGCCTGGCAAGCTGCAGTTGCTGAGGTCACAGAGTTGGACATGACTAAGTGACTAAACAGCAATAACAATAACATGGCAAGATGGTGTTTTTGTCTTTCCTACCCCTTCTGACGTAGATATTTTCTCACTCACCTGATGAGGAGTAGCTCAGCTAGTTTCCAGATTTCTTTCAGAGGGAATTGCTCTGAGTACAGCTGTACATTCAATGTGTCTGTGTGAGGAGGGGAGTCCAGGAGTCCCCTATGTCACCATCTTGGTTGACCTAACCTATTGGATATGTTTATCTCTCAGTACCTCTATTTACTCAGTCTGTAATCATAGTACCTTCTTTATGGGTAAATGTCAGAGATAAAAAATGCAAACCTCAGAGAACTCTGTCTGGCACACAGAAAGCATTCAAAACATAATAGATTTTATCATCATTGTGGTTATCATCCTCATCACTATCATCATCATCCCAACCACATTGCTTTTTTCAGAACCAGAGAGAAAAATACAGATTCTCTGAGGTGTCTTTAGGATCAATAAATGATTACTAAGTGGTAAATCAGTATTAAAGGCCTGCTAAACCCACTCCAGTGTTCTTGCCTGGAGAATCCCAGGGACGAGGGAGCCTGGTGGGCTGCTGTCTATGGGGTCGCACAGAGTCGGACACCACTGAAGCAACTTAGCAGCAGCAGCAGTGTAGGCATTTAAGTCAAAAGATAATAATAATTAAAAAAAAAAAAACCTTTGTAAAGGCAGAGTAATTGGAAGTGTAATCTTATGTTTCAGCTGACATATGAGTAAAAGACATTGGTTTCAAATACTGTGACTCCACTAGTCTATATGATTTTTATATATAATCATATTGTAGTCAACTGCAATTCCTAGACTAATATTTATATTGCCCAAATGACAAAATTTCATCTACTGAAAATTTGGTTTCTGCCTGGTATTCTGTGTTAACTTTGCTATTTTAGACTCAAATAGGTACTTTGGAAAAAAGCCTTAAAAAGTCATTGTCATTCCTGATCACAGTTCATTTTACATTACCTGTAGAATTTCATCCCTAGTTGAATTGCTCATCACCAATTTGATCATCTTTCCATAATTAGACTCTTTCGGTAAAGGATAAACTCTGAATATTAATACCAGAAAATTAGATTTAGAACAAAGAACAGGGTGGAAGGCAAATTTGGAACTCATCATTAGGGTTTTCAGCATTATAGTCATAGAAATTATCCCTCAGTATGTATTTTTCATGGGCAAACAATCTATAATAGATACAAACAAATACATCTTTTCATGTATTATATTCAGTTAAGACATTTTCCTACAGTCTTCTTGAATTAGCTTTCCTGAATATTCTCGTGAATGTAGCATTTATTTTAAATTAAATTGTCAATAAAGACATCCTAGGAATTTAAAGTAAAAAAACAATAATTTTGAGCAAATGTTATACCTCACAATCATGTATTCAGTGTTTTTGTTTGTTTGTTTGACTTTCTTAGCCCTTCCTGTTTCATTTTTAGCACAAAAAGCATGGATATGAATTGGACCTTGGAGACAACTTAATTCAATCCTCTCTTCTCACAAACAAGGCCCCAGACACATAAATAATGCCCTTAAATGTGAAGGCTTGGACATTTGTTACAAAAGCTACATCTTAGCATCCAATAAAATCTAATATTTCTGAATCCATATTGAAAAGAGCATGATAACATAATATTTCATTGCAATACTAGGGGAGTCTATAAACTTAGGCAAAATTCCTTTCATAAAAAAGAATGAGAAATCAAAGAATTTGGAAATTTGGTGGAAAAGTGCACAAACTCAAAAATTTGTGTTGAGAAAACTCACAAAAACTTGACTCTATAGGGCTAATTGGAATGCAGATAGAAACTTCAAAGTCTAAAATGAATTCCAGAAAAGGTATAAATGCTACAGTAATTTTATCTTCTAAATTTTTAGTGTCAAAATGGGTATCATCAAAAGAACACAAAAAACAAATGATGAGAATGAGAAGAAAAGGTTTCCATAAAACTAAAATAGAACTACTAATGACTCAGCAATTCCATTCCTGGGTATATAGTTGAAAAAAAAAAAAAAAACTTAGTGAAAAATACATACACTCCAATGTCTATGTATTTTTCACTAAGTTTTTATTTTTTTCAACTATATACCCAGGAATGGAATTGCTGGGTATATAGTTGAAAAAAATAAAAACTTAGTGAAAAATACATACACTCCAATGTCTATAGAGGGCTTCCCTGGTGGCTCAGAGGTTAAAGCGTCTGCCTCCAATGCGGGAGACCCGGGTTCGATCCCTGGGTCGGGAAGATCCCCTGGAGAAGGAAATGGCAATCCACTCCAGTATTCTTGCCTGGAGAATCCCACGGACAGAGAAACCTAGTAGGTTACAGTCCACGGGGTCGCAAAGAGTCGGACACGACTGAGTGACTGAACGGAACGGAACGGAATGTCTATAGCATGTTATGTACAATTACCAAGATATGGAAACAATCTAAGTGTCCATCAATGGATGAACAGATAAAGAAAAGGTGATATATATACACAGAGTTCCAAAGAAGAGCAAGGAGAGATAAGAAAGGCTTCCTCAGCGATCAATGCAAAGAAATAGAGGAAAACAACAGAATGGGAAAGACTATGGAGATCTCTTCAAGAAAATTAGAGATACCAATGGAACATTTCATGCAAAGATGGGCTCAATAAAGGACAGAAATGGTAAGGACCTAACAAAAGCAGAAGATATTAAGAAGAGGTGACAAAAATAAACAGAACTGTACAAAAAAGATATTCATGACCCAGATAATCATGATGGTGTGATCACTCACCTAGAGCCGGACATCCTGGAATGTGAAGTCAAGTGGGCCTTAGGAAGTATCACTACGATAAAAGCTAGTGGAGGTCACGGAATTCCAGTTGAGCTATTTCAAATCTTGAAAGACGACGCTGTGAAAGCGCTGCACTCAATACGTCTCCAAATTTGGAAAACTCAGCAGTGTCCACGGGACTGAAAAAGGTCAGTTTTCATTCCAATCCCAAAGAAAGGCAATGCCAAAGAATGCTCAGACAACCCCACAATTGCACTCATCTCACACGCTAGTAAAGTAATGTTTAAAATTCTCCAACCAGGCTTCAGCAGTATGTGAACCGTGAACTCCCTGATGTTCAAGCTGGTTTTAGAAAAGGCAGAGGAACCAGAGATCAAATTGCCAACATCTGCTGGATCATGGAAAAAGCAAGAGAGTTCCAGAAAAACATCTATTT
>SJYT01056690.1:573076-638896 GCA_006410635.1 Cephalophus harveyi
ATTATGCTTATTTCTAAAATTTGAAAAGATGGAAGACTTTTTAAAGTCAGTTAAAATGCACAGTTTAAGGGTGTAATCCTCTAGTTGTTAAATATATATGTATATAAAGAATTCTATGCTTTCTGTATCTCCTTATTTCTTCATTTATATTTTGCGATTTTTGTTATCACCCTTTAATCTTAATGTGAATATCCTTCATGATGGGTCAAAACATGGTTGTGATTTTATTTTACAAATGAACTCTCGTAACATAGATTATGCATATATCTGTCTCTCTGTAAACTTTACACTTTATATACCTCAGTGGAATTTAATCTCTCTTCATATATATGTGTTTTACATATATTCATGTTATACATATATGTGTATTTATCTTAGATGGCATTCCCATTACAGTCTTCAAAATGCAGAATAACTGTTTCTGCTGCTTCAACATTATATTAAATGATGTTTTTATTTTCTTTTCTATCCCTCAGGGTAAAAACATTTGTCAACTGGCCCTTATTGTTTATACTGATGCAGGGGTTGTGTTTTTTTCATTTATTTGTCTTGCCATGCTTCATGACTTGCAAGATCTTAGTTCCCCAATTAAGAATCAAACCTGGACTCTCGGCAGTGAAGGCACCAAGTCCTAACCACTGAACCACCAGGGAATTCCCAGGAGGGTGTGTTTCTGTTAAGCCCATTTAAGCTATCATTTTTCATTTTTCTTTAGCTATAACAGAGAAAGAAAAAAAAAAAAAAACAAGCACTATCTATTGAATTACTTTATATGATTAGACTACAACAAAAAGTTAAATATACAGCATAAGGTATTAGGGAAGAGGGTAAGGATGTGATTCATGGTATATCTAAATTCTGTTAATAACTGGGCAGGTTACAGTGGTATTCTTTTGGATTTTAACACTGAGTACAACGTGAGTAGCACTTGTTGAAATTTACTTATCATCCTCTGACTTTATGAAGGTACTCCATAGTGACTTGAATCAAAATCATCATTACCTTGGATCCCAGTTCATTAGCACTGCTGCTCAAATCTCCCTGATTTACTGCTTATGTGCTTTTTAAACATCATAAGGATATCAGTAACTATTCCTGCCTAAAAAGTGGCAAAACATTTTTCAATAATGTATCTCAAAATTTTATACTTCTGTTTCAGCATGCATATTCAAATCTACTTGGTTTTAACAAGCAAAATCCAAGTCTGTACAATCAAGCTGGAGAGCTGATTGAATATATTGTTAATGCACTCTTGCGATGTTCCCCAAACAAATAGCATATTTGAATTTGATTTGGTATCTATAGAAAAGAAACCAGAATGTTACCTATTATACAGGTGAGAACAAATTAGGTATTCTGTTGCTCTCTTTGCATGATCTCAATTTACTTAAAAAATCATTTGGCAAGATAGCTATAATGTTTCTGGGATTGAAAGTTGTGACTGGAAAATAGTTTTCTACTTTAAAACTAAATGTCTTGGCTTCATTCCAACATTTATTTTCAATAAATGTCTGAGCATTTATCTTGAAGCAAGAGACCATTATCCAGTCACAACATTCAATTCCTTTGACATTATCTCTTAAGTAAAACAGTAACGTCAAGAATAAAGGACTCACTTATTGAAAGAGTATGTTAGTATGCTGGGTGTGAACAAATACTGTGGTGAAAATCACCCCTTTAATAGTCATTTGAAGTAGAAAAAGCACAGATTCCTTCTCTTCATATACACTTTTTTGGGTCTTGTGGTAAAGATCTTGACCAAGGGAGCCTACAAAATGAGCACTCCAATATTTTCTAGATTAAATAACATCTCTCATGTAATTGATTTCACTTTCATGCATTGGAGAAGGAAATGGCATCCCACTCCAGTGTTCTTGCCTGGGGAATCCCAGGGACAGGGGAGCCTGGTGGGCTGCCATCTATGTGGTCGCACAGAGTCAGACACGATGGAAGCAACTTAGCAGCTGCAGCATGTAATTGAACCTCTGATATGACTGGTTTACATGGTCTCTCTTGAACATTTCTGTGTAGTGGGGGTTCACATGCTTTGTACCAGCTCTGAAGATTCAGGCTTAGCTTATTTAAGGTCTGGTTTTTGTGAAGGTCCATAAAGGATGACAAGCCTGTGTGTGGTTTCTCTTCCAATTGTCATTGGAGACTTTGGTTTCCCAGAATTTTAATCAATTCAGGAGGCTACACAGATTTTGATAGGAAGCAGTTTTTGAGGTGACCAGTGTCTAAATTCATTATCAGATTTACTGCCTGTATTTTATAACCAATAACCACTATTGCAGTGCGTGTGTGCATGGCGGTGGGGGGGGTGGGGGCGGGTGGTGCTTCACAGTACCCTTGAGAAGGATTCTAATCTGAAAAATCAATGCCTCAGTGGGTACATTTAGGAAAAAAATTGCTGGATACAGATCTGATAATATCACTCCTCTGCTTAAATATTTTACTTCAAGGAACACTCTGTCATTTGGAAATAGCTTCTTAACTCTTAAATAACGAATGGCAAGGGGCTTAACATAGAATAAGAAGTGTCAAGGCGAAGTTGCTCAGTCATGTTCTACTCTTTGCAACCCCGAGGACTATAGCCTGCCAGGCTCCTCCGTCCACAGAATTCTCCAGGCAAGAATACTGGAGTGGGTTGCCATTTCCTTCTCCAGGGGATCTTCCTGACCCAGGGATCGAACCCAGGTCTCCTGCATTGCAGGCAGGCGCTTTACCCTCTGAGCCACCAGGGGAGCGTAAGAAGTGTCAAGGACTAGCTTAAATTTACCAGTGTACTCCTTTGGCAAAGTATCATCAGACTATCAGTCCCTACACTCTCACCCCTCATCTTGGACATAGACCATAGGCTGATGATTTTTCTGTCTAACATAGTTAACACTGTAAATAAGCTTTAAGACAAGTCCCCTTGCCTTCCCATATGACTGCTGCCACTGTTAGAGTGGCATAGAAGTGCCACCTGTCTTACTTATATTTGTGACTTTGGAAACTCATTCAAAGTATAGTAAGCCTGACTTTCTGTGAGAAGAAAATTGAAATTGGATTTTTCTTTTTTCCATTTCCATAGCTGATTTTTTTTTTTTTTGCATACTAAAGTTTAAATAACTGTTCATGGCTCTATTAAATTCTTTTTCCTTCACGGAGCCAATACATCAATCTCAGTCACATTGATCTTTCCCTTCCCAGTGTCTACATCAATTTTTTTTATACCACTTAAATGACAAGTATCCCATCCTTCTCTGTGCTTCAATTATTTGCAAACATGTCTGATCACCTTTGGAGATGGGTTCTGTGTCTCTCATATATTACCATCTCTTCAGTACTCAGCCTGGAGCTTGGCACATGGTACAAAGCCATCTCACAATCACAGAAAAATAACATGGTAGCACTCGCTATATTCACCATTCAAACTATAAGGATATCCCGAGGTCAAAGCTATATAGCATCAGTATAGGTGTCTCCTTAGTCCTTGCAGTTTCTTTTTCAGGAGACTCCTTTCAACCATACAAATGCCTAAGAAGGTAGAGATGAAAAGGGGACCAGGAGTTATGCTGCAGAGTGGATATGAATACTGTGTTGATCAAGCAAAATCCATATTCATCCTTGTAGTCACAATTGTAGTACTCAGGCTTCCTTATTTCTAGGGCAGGTCATTACAGAAATACTCTGAGAAGCTAAGTGAGAAGCAAACCGAAGTTGTGTGTTCTCAGGTGTAATCTAATACCCTTGATTTTGTAGACAGTTCAGTGTAGGGAATTAGTAAACCAAGGTTGGTCATACAAATGGCAAATACTCTTTTATTTGAAAACTCTTGGTGGTATAAGAATACATGAAGCCATGTTATGATGAAAGTTATCATAGCCATCATTGTAAAAGAGAGAATACTGTTCCCCAAAATATAGACACATATTGAAATATAAGATTTAGCCATGAAACTTCTTAGGTATGCTTAAGGGTTTCTTATGAGAATCATTGGGAAACATCATTTTTGGTCGTAGCATAATAAAAGATGTGCTTTTCCTAAATAAATAGTTATTTTTAAATGAAAAGAATAAATCTCAGCCCGATATCTAAGATGTTCTGATGTTTCTTTGGACAATTAGATGGTTCAGAAGCAAAGGAGCAAGCTAACTCTAAAAAGTGCTGAGATATATTAAGTGGATTTCTATAAACTACTTTTATTTCTGACTTTATTTTTGTACTTTATGGCCCTGTACTCTGACTTGCTCAGTAGCCTTACAATTCTTTTTTACTATATGAATTCTTTTGCATAATCACCTGGAATTCAAATAAACAAGATAACCCCCAATTCTTTGCTTCTTCCTTCATGTCAAGTCTTATTTCTTCTGCAAATTATCAGGGTTTCATTCTTCTATTTTAATTTCAATATAAATTGATCATAAATATCTCTGGTGATTAAAAAAGACTCTCATATATTTCTAAAATACATTTTCCCCAGAGAAGGACCAAAAATGCATCTGACTGTGCTTCACTCTATTACTCTTTTACTTTGAAAATTTGACATTTAAAAAGACACATGAAACACTATCATATCATCTAAATTCAGAAGAAATCATCAACTTCACAATAATAAATGTTATATTAAAAAAGCAAAAGTAACTTATCCTTCAGAAGATGAGATTAGCTAATTTCAATCTTTTAAAATCCTCTTTCCTAACTCAGAGTGTCCAGCTGTCATCAAAAATGAACACTGATGATCTTTCAATTTCAGTGCTCTGTACTTTTTTTTTTTTGCAAAGTTATTTCTGTGAAAGCTCACAGGACAACTGGCATCCTGAAGTCAATTCTCAATTACCTTGGGCATAGGAGATAAGATTATATGGACATTTGTTGACAACTTCCAAACATCCCTCAATCACAGTTCTCTTAGTATCTCCAAGCTTTTCTGGGAAGGTCCAGAAAGATGAAGCAAAATGTATAGATTTGAGTTGTACCTTGTTTCACCTTTGCAAGCTTACAGAGGAAATAAATTTCTAAAGATATCTTGCAGAAAACAGAATATGAAGAGAGGAAATAAAGGTAAAGCAGACACTGAATAACTGGCTCTTGAATTTCTGAGTATAGCTTGCACTGGGACATGCACTAGAAATATCCAAATTGATTAATAAACATTTGTTGAGCTTGCCCTGAAAGAAAGGAGGAAGAGAAAATAGCATTTAGCAAAGAAAACAGTGACAATGCCTTCTATGTAGACTACATCTTCAAATCCCAAAGGACTCCCTATCTGAACCTTTCAGGTGTTCAGGTGAACCTCACTAGAGAAGAAACATTATCAATCAGCAAGACAAAATATATTGCCTAGGAGCATAGGAACAGAAAATATTAGCAGAGCAAACCAAGTGCCTTTAGAAAGACATATGTTAGCTGGAGATTAAAGAACACTGAAGAGCTTGTCCTATTTTCTCTTTTCAAGTTAAAGATGATCTGTGGGCTGCTAATATCTCAAAAATATGTTCTAATGCCTGTATGTGCAATAGATTGTAATGAATAAAGGTATAAATGATGGAGTAGGTCACATAACCCAATCAGGCTATGTGAAGATTAAATGAGTTAGCCTGGCATATAATAAGAGTTCAAGTAATGAGTGCCACATCATTTATATCACAATATTATACTCATGCTAATATACAAAAAAAGGAAAACTTAGAATAAATCTGTTAGCAAGATAATCCTTGAAAATAACTAAAAACACAACTAAAACAATCAAACACTAAAAAAACCCTCTAATATATATACAGCATAAAATTGCAAGCCAATATTGTTAAATGAATAGGGAAAGTGAAATACATCTTTTTACCTTTTACCTCTTTTGTCAAGAGTTTCTTACAAGGTATTTCAGAAAAAAAATATATAAATAGCTATTACACATCTTTTAAACTATTTACACAAAAGTGATCATGCTCCCTTTATACACATTTTTCTGCATTTTGTCTTTTTTTTGTCCCCCACATAATAATATGTATTAGAACTTCCCCTATCAGTACACACAGCACATGCTCACTTTTTATCAGTTGCATAGTATTCCATATTATAGATGCAAAATAAAATAATTTAACCAACACTATTTTTGGAAATTTAGGTTATTTTGGTACCTAATTGAAAACTAATAATATTGCAAAAATATCCATAGTATATATTCACAAATGACTTAGAGTGTTTCTCTGGAAAAAAGTATTAGGCATACTCCCCTAGAAATAGAATTTCCAGATCAAGAATATGAACTTAAAATCTGACATCTTGAAAATGCCCTCCAAAGAATTAATATAAATTAATTCCTCAGCTTCACTGTCAGCAGCATCTGTGCAGTCTTGTCCTAGAAATTGTCTAAACTTTAAATTTTGCCAATCTGGGTATGTTAGTGTTTAATAAAGGATGATGGACAGTCTAACTTGATTTTTTTCTATGCTAGTTAAGAGAAAACAATGCATTGATTATAAAACATGCTGTGTTATTGTCATTTTTATGAAAAATATAAGCATAGTAAAAATAGTAGTTACTATTACACCAGATGTTTTTGTTTCACCCAATGGAAGATTTTAAATACTATTCTTCTATGAAAGTTTTCTGAACAAGAATTGTTAGCATCTTGAATGCAGAAACATCTTTCTCTCATTTTCAAAGTCTTTCTTTCTTTACAGGGTGATTATACACACAGAGAGACACAATCACACAAGTACACACAGATAAGACACCCCAGAAGCTCTGTACTGTCAAGAACCAGAGCACAGCTACTTCACGGCAGGTTACCGCCAGAGTTATTCTTTAAAAGAGACCTAACAGATTAAGGATTTAGTAAAGTTAAATCACAAATTTGTCATTCAGCCATTACAAAGGTAAGGTAAATGCCATTACATCTACAAGTGATATTTTGTGTGTTTCTCTCAATGGATGAAACATATTTCTCAAATTTGAGGTTATCCATTAAATTTCCCCAGGAATCTATGTTTAATACATCCAAGAAAAATCTACTAAATTTTTTCTTCTAGAAATTAAAAAAGGAAATAATTTGTTTTCATGAAATTCTGTGCTAATTCAGTCTCTGAAATCAGTCAGGAATCAAACTCTTCACTTTGTTGCCTTCATGCAAAATAACTGGTTAGTTTTTATTTGTAAATCTCAGTGGGCTTCTAATACATTCAGAGAAAAATATGGCCAACTTGGGATAATTTACCAAGTGTGAATGTAGGGATTTTCTTATGAGCATGGCAGATTAATGACTACTATGAAACATGACTATATTTCACATTAAAGCACAATATTCTATAGAATAACTTGACTTTCCTCCATATTTTAATAACTGTAAATGTCTAGGAGAAGAATCTCCCTTTAAATTTGTTGGGAAGAGATTGAAAATAAATCATATAAGCCAAGGTAGAAGTATTCTCAGTTGCTTTATGATTTGAGTCTTTACTCAATGATTTTCTACAAAATAATTTTCTACAAAATAAGAAATCATTATAATGTATTCAAAAAGAGAAAATTCTACTTGTTGTTTGTATTGCTTGGTGATACATTATTGTATTCTCAGTATTCTAATTTCCAATTATAAAATTTAAATAATTCTTCAAAATTTTAATCCAAGGATAATCATGTGGGGGCCCTCTGGTGGCCAAAACAATGCTATTATATTTTCACTAGAAAAGTTCAGGATTGGTGAGTAAAAGATTCTCCTGGAAATTCTAAATCTTTATTTTGAATCTACTTTATATTGAATATATATAAATATATTCATATTTATACTATATTGATTCAATTTATAGGTTAAAAATTGCTAACATATTTTAATACCTTTACCCAACTTCATAAAGTAATATTTCATGTACAGATTCAATATTTAAATTGTATGGAAAAATATACTATTTCTATTTGAATAAAGAGAATCATAGATTATTGTAGAGTCACAGAATTATGAGTCATCAAATTTTATAGTAGGAATGGAATCAATTTGAGAGTTAATTTAGTGAAATTCCCTCATCTAATGAATAAGGAAAATAAGGCCAATGTAGGTTAAATGCCTTGCATATATGGTTATGGAGTAATTACTGGGAGTTCTGGAGTTAACCTTTCTGGAGTTAGCCATTTCTATATGTTGTAGCATCAAGTGCTTTGGAAAAATGTGGTCATTTAACTTTCTTTCAAACTGTTTCTACTCTTTACATGGGATTTTTACTTATGGTTATTTTAATCTTGTTTATTACTTTCAGAAAAAGTTCTTGCTTGGGAAAATTTTTCCTGGTTAAGACATAAGCATCAAGTGATTTGCAATTTAAAAGTAAAGCAGGGAAATAAAAAGCAAAAGAAAAGCAAAACAAGAAATACATCAGTTTTCTAGTGCTGTGCAATATAATATCATTAATTCAGCAGCTTAAACCAATATGCATTATTGGTTTAATAATAATGTTAAGCTCACATTCTACACATCAGAAGTTCAGGAACAGACTTGGTTGGGTTCTCTATTCAGGATATCTCATGACTGAAATAAAGGTGTTGGTTGGGGTTTGGTCTTCTGGAGGCTGTGGGCAAGAATCTCCTTTCAAGCTCATCCAGCTGGTTCAAAGAGATTAGTTTTCATGATTGTAGGACCAAAGTCATTCTTGTTTGNGGGTTCTCTATTCAGGATATCTCATGACTGAAATAAAGGTGTTGGTTGGGGTTTGGTCTTCTGGAGGCTGTGGGCAAGAATCTCCTTTCAAGCTCATCCAGCTGGTTCAAAGAGATTAGTTTTCATGATTGTAGGACCAAAGTCATTCTTGTTTGCTCATTTTGGCCACCGGGTTGCTCTCAGCTCCTAGAGGCTATTCTTCATTCCCTGAAACTTGGCCCCCTCTTTTTACCAAGCCAGCAATAGAGAATCCCCTTTTGCTGAATCCTTCTCACATTTCAACTCTCATTTTTAGGAGGTACCTGGTTCCTTTTAAGAAACTTGTGTATGTTCATGGGACTATGTATATGTCAGTATTAATCACTATTTTTCCTTCTTAAAGTCAGCCATATAACAATCTAATCATGGTAGTAATTACCCCATCATATTCACAAGTCCTGGGACTGAATAGAGCATGTAGGTGCATGGATTTTGAGGGTCATCTTAGAATTCTGCCTTTCACAGCAAAATAAAGCTATCATAGTCAGACATGCCTCATATAAGAGAATATTTTACTTTTGCAGTGGTCATGATTCTTCCACTATCTCAATGTATAATTCCAACAGAGGTTATACACTAACAAAGTCCTACAATATTAAGATATACTCTTTATTTTAATATTATAAGTAACTAAGTAAGCAAGTATTAGTTGCTCAGTCGTGCCTGACTCTTTGAGACCCCATAGACTTCAGCCCACTGGGCTCCTGTGCCCATGAGATTTTCCAGGCAAGGATACTGGAGTGGGTTGCCATTTCCTTCTCCAGGGGATCTTCCCAACCCAGGGATCGAACTTGGGTCTCCTGCACTGCAGGCAGATTCTTTACCAACTGAGCTACAAGGGAAGCCGTTTAATATTATATTATAGGACTTTATTAAATTTTAGAAATTTATTAAATTTTCTAATAAATTTTAAAATATACCCATCTGCCATGGTAGGCTGTCTTGTAGCTTGGGGTTCATCCTTGAATAAAGCAAAGATTTCTACCCCTGTGGAACTTATATTCTAGTGAGAAGAAATAGTTAATAAATAATACATATAATCAGTAAGTAAATCATCTAATATAGGTGAAACTGCTATAAAGAAAAAGCAAAAGTTATCAGGGTAAGAAGGATTTGGAGAATGAAGGAGAAAATAGGTAAGTAGAGTTTCAAGAATAATCTTTATCAAGGTGAAGGAAGTAAAGGAATTATTATATGAAGGTATATGGGCAAGAAATAATGAAAGCAGAGGGAACAGCAAGTGCAATGGCCCTAGGGAAAGATCATGCCTAGCTATTTCAATACAGCAGGGAGGAACGTGAGACTACTGAGGGGAAAAAAAAAAAACCAACAACGACAAGAGGCAAGAGATAAGGAGGAATATGTGGTGCCATCGTAGACTCTGAGTGAAATGGAACACCACTGCAGGAGAGTCCCATATATGCAGTAAGTTTTAGAAGGGCCACTCTGGCTGTTTTATTAAAAGTAGATTATAAAGGAGCAGGAGTTAAAGTAGGGAGGCAAATTAAGAGGCTATTTAAATTCAGCTAGAGATACAATGGTCTGGACCAGAGTTTAGGAATAGAGGTGATAGGAACTGGATTATGAATATATGATGGAAGTACAGCTAATAGTAGTTTTAAGGATTTTTCAATCTGAGTGACTGATTAGATGGAATTGTTATCATTTAAATAAGATGATGGAGTAGTCAGAAATGGAGATGATCAGTCAGATGATGGAGAAATGTCAGAAATTACCTTTTTAGACATCTTGCATTTGAGATATTCAAGCTGATATCCTAGTGGATAAGTAGGCAGCTGGATACATAACTCTGGAGTTCATTAGAGAGAGCTAACTTGAAGATACAAATTCAGAAATCATTTAGAAGACTCCCAAAGAATGCATTTTAAAGTCAAGAGACAGGATAAAAACACAAGGGGATGAGTCGAGGCCGACAGTAAAGAAAACTAATGACTAAGCCCTGGAGTACATCAACAATAAACGGTCAGAAGGTGAAAAACAAGTAAAGGAGGTGACAAAAGAGAAACCAGAAAAAAGGAGGGAAAGCCAAAGCATGTAGTATCAAATAAGCCAAGAAAAAATGAATCAAGAAACAGTGATCAACTGCATCAAATGCCACCAATAAAATTAAATGAAGTGGGCTCTGAGATTGGGTAACTGGATTTAGCAATATAGAGAACATTGGTGACGCTGCAAGTTTGGATAGAGTGATGCAGTAAAAAACTTGCTGGGGCAGTTTTAAGAGAGAATGTAAGAAGAGGGTTGCAGAAAACGAACATAGCAATGCAAAAAGGAGACAAGAAACAGGAAAGTGTATTTGGCAGAGCAAATGAATCAATGGAAAGTTTGTATTTCTTTTTTAAAATCTTGGTTACTTTTCTACAACCTGGTAATAAGGAAATGAAAAGTTGATATAGGACAGAGAGGAGAACTCTTAGAGCATTAGATGTCTTTAACCATGTGGTCAAGGAAAATCTAATGTAGATTATTCTTGTTGGATAATAACAATGGCCTTATTGTTTTTCGTGTCTACCAAAATCATCATAGCCTAAGCTATTATAAACAAATTTAAATATGAACACATTTAAAGTCCTCAGAGCATTTTTATTATGAATCATATGGGTGATGATCACACTTAGCACATAGTTTTTACTAAACACTGCTGATTCAAGATACAATTTTCTTTGTTTCAATCACATTTAAAAAAATTGAGTTATGTTGAAAGGAGTAGTGAGGGGGAAAAGAAGTGTGAATATTACTAGAACTAATCAAGTTAATCAGTGCACGCATATCAAAGAAGCACAGTTTAAGAGTCAGAAGACTCAGTTTGGGGCCCCAAATAACACTGACCAGCTCGATTACATCTGCAAAGACAGTCTCCCTGTAGATTTGCATTTCATTATTTTAAAAGTAAATACATTGTGCTCGATGATTTCTTAGGTCCCTTCTAATAAATCTAATACAAAAACATTTCCTGAATTTCTATTATGCACACAAGTTAAGATATAATGCTGGCTCTTTACCGTGAGTGATGAAGATGGAGTTACAGTGAACTAACAGAAAGCGAGAGGCAAATAAATCTATAAAATAGAGCCAAGTAACCGGTATAAGACATCCCGAGGGAATCTGGCTCTTAAATGCAATAAGCACTCATATGAACTCTCTCATTTCTCTTCCTCATTTGTTAACTCATCAGTAGACTCAATTCTCTTGTGTCTGGATTCCTTTCTGATTATATATTTGAGAGTTTTGGAATTAGGAAGTTTCTTATTTTAACAGTTTTCCAACAAATGGCTGATGTAGACACGAGCCAAATCTGGTTCCATAAATGGTATGAGAATATATGAGTAACTGGAAAAGAAGCTGATTGAATTAAATGTTTTCTTTCTGTAAGAACATATGTGATGTTAGATATTAATCTACATTGAAATTTAAGTTCTTGCAGATCTGAATTTAGACCAGATAAAACGCATTTCAGTTTACCTATTATTTTTCCCTAAAAGTTTGTGGACTTCCATCAAACTTATTTTACAGAGAGAAAAAAATACATATGCTATCATTAGATTTAAAATGAAGCAAGATTTAAGGCCTGGTGAATGCTTCAAACAGTTTAAGGTTTCATGCCTGGGGATCATATATGGGTTTCTTTGCAGTTTCCAGAAGATCTAAAATGCAGCCAATTATCTTTAAAGAAGAATCATAGAATAGTTTTAAGTAGCAAATGAATAAGGGGAAGAAAAAAGGTAGTTTAATATAGTTCTTCTGGCCAAAGATACTTGCAGTATCACTATTAAATCAGATGGCATGCTGCTCAATAGCTTTAAAACAAGAAAAATCTTTGCACACTTAAGAGGGCAATAGCGCAGACTATTTTAAGAAGATCCTGTCTCAAGCAATATGTATTTGACATTATAAAGGTATTATAAATATATTTATTGATGATTGAACTTGAAATTTATGCCTTTCTCATTTTTTTTCAGATGACATCTTTACTTACCACAACTATTTGTCTCTTCTCTTTACTGCTAAATTTCTATTCTGTGATTCTCTGAAATTTTCACTTTATTCCTAATAGATAAACTACTGCTTCCGTATTCAACTGAACTGACTTCTTCCTTCATCTTGTGAACAGACTAGACAGAGAAGAATAAGATTTTATATAAGAATATATATTTGCTATCTTATAAATAAGGCACTAAACATATTTAATTAAATTACATCCACTAGAATACCTGTTTTTCAAAGAATTTTCTGAAAGAGATGTGCTACTGTTCTTTGCACTGTCATTCTAATGCATTTGTAACATTTTGAAACATACAGTAAGTAGGCACGCTTACTTTTTTTTCCTTTTAATTTTGAACTGGCTGTATTCAGTTGAGAAATAAAGACAGATTGAAATCACCTATATTTTACCATGTGCTTATTACTTTTCCAGGTATTAAAATAATTTTATTTCAAATTGTATGTGCTATTTTTGATGGTTAAAATATATTTGTTTGATATAATGAAATCACAGCAGTGTATACAGACTTGTTGACATGTGCATGTATAACTGTGTGTGTGTGTGTGTGTGTGTGTGTGTGCTAAGTCCCTTTAGTTATGTCTGACTCTTTGCGACCCTATGGACTGTAGCCTGTCAAGCTACTCTGTCCATGGAATTCTCCAGGCAAGATTACTGAAGTGGGTTGCCATGCCCTTCTCCAGGGGATCTTCCTGACCCAGGGTACGAATTTGCATCTCCTGCAACTCCTGAACTGCAGGCTGATTCTTTTTACCTCCGAGCCACCGGGGAAGTGAATGTATATCTATAATATTTTAATAAATATTGCTAAAACAGTTTAGCTTCAGTTCATCCAGAAAGAATTTGGAAAGACAGCTTCTAAGGAGTTCAGAACTAAAATAAATGCCAATGTTTTTGCCTGCACAGAAAACCTATCCAGTTGTATTCTGAGTATACACTTTTAAGCATGCCAATGGTCACAAAAGAACTGATTGGCTCCTATGTTCCGGAAAACAATTTGCCCACAAGCTCAGTCATTCTCCATCTCAGGAGTCACTGTAAAGACCTAGTGAGCCTCGAAGAAATAAAAAGTGCATATTGAGAAGGGCCTGTGCCTGAATCAGATTCAGACTTCTGATTAATCCAACACCTATATGTTCTGAGTACTAATCGTTAACGTCATTAAGCTGCTTGTTTCTTAATTGCATTCTAGTGTAAGACTCAAGGCAAAAATGAACCAGCTCTGAGAAGCCCACAATCAAAGTTGATTGCGTCCAACCTTACTGTTGCACCTCTATTAACCTACAAGCAGTGTGGGCAGGACTTACAAAAAGCACTTTGGGAGAAAAACTGTCTCCTTCAGATTTTGCTACACTTGCATTTATTATGAATTTTCTGGAAATTATGAGGTAGAATTGCTAATGACCCCTGTCAGAGACCATCATTATCTCAAACCGTGAATACTGGTT
This sequence comes from Cephalophus harveyi, assembly GCA_006410635.1. Classification (NCBI taxonomy): domain Eukaryota; kingdom Metazoa; phylum Chordata; class Mammalia; order Artiodactyla; family Bovidae; genus Cephalophus; species Cephalophus harveyi. Next base: position 587,217 of record SJYT01056690.1, read on the forward strand.
GTCATTTTCAGAGTCAACAGATGTTGACCTTAGGGTGGCAACTTTTCCTTCATTCCATGAACTCAATCAACATTACATCCTCCAGTTTTCTATAAAATGCACTATCCAATTAGAAAGTAAGCTTTTTAAAAAGAAAGGTCTAGGGTTAAAATCTCATTTAAGCTGCATTAGGCTAAATGTGGCTTTGGGCTATTTGTATTAGCAGAAGCTATTTATGATTTCTCTAAAGGAGAGGAAAGGACACTTTGGGGAATACAAAGAAATTGATTTAATGGTATGCATGACTTCACATTCAATTTCTATAAAAATGGCCCTTCATAAGAGGTTCTGAATATTTTTAACAATATCCTCCCTTTTCATTTTTGTTCTGATCTTCATAAAAACACTGTTTGTAAATATGTAGTTAAATTGGCAAAGGCATAGCGAAAGAACAGTTCTGCTGTAGAGATGAATGCAGCAATTATTACTTCTGCAAATTAAATTGAACTTGAAATTCACTAAACCTAGTCACTATTGAGGTGGAAATGTGCTATGAATTCCTGAGCCCGTTCAAGTTTTTTGGGGAATTATATCCTATCTTTATACTTGCTTCTAAGTTCATTTTCTTTGTGTAACTTTCCTAATCAGACTCCATTTGATGCTGATAATGGCTTAAATGGCATTTGACTCAGTTTAATTTTCACATACCATTCATTCATTTATCCGGTAAGTGTACTGAGTGCCTAGAATGCAGAGGCAGGAAACTGGGCTCTGGTCAAACAGTGAAAAGAATCACAGACCTGTTTCACAGTTCTCACAGATTAGGGGAAATACAGACAAGAAATCCATTTCAACAAAATGTAAGCATAACTTTCAAAAAACATTTTCCCTAACTTTGTAGATAATCTATAGCAAAGACACTTTAGTGATTTGGTTAAAGTACATTACATACACTAAAAATTCTATATGTTTTCCTTGTAGGAGTCAATTTTCATAACAAAAATCATTATGTTTTCAAATTTAATATTTATGGTAGATATACTCAGTTTAGATCTTAAATGGCCCTTAAATGGAAGTGATTCTAAAAATCTGACAGTTTGATATTTTTCATGTTGGGCATTAGACAGGTGAAGAAGATTATTTCTTGAAGAATGAAATGAATGTATGCTGTCTCTTATACACATCTAGATGTGTATAAGAGACAGGATGTACTATTTGGAACCAGTCTGTTGTTCCATGTCCAGTTCTAACTGTTGCTTCCTGACCTGCATACAGATTTCTCAAGAGGCAGGTCAGGTGGTCTGGTATTCCCATCTCTTTCAGAATTTTCCATAGTTTATTGTGATCCACACAGTCAAAAGCTTTGTCATAGTCAATAAAACCAATAAAGTTCAGATCATGAACTCCTTATATCGAAATTCAGTCTTAACTTGAAGAAAGTAGGGAAAACCACTAGACTATTCAGGTATGACCTAAATCAAATCCTTTATGATTATACAGTAGAAGTGAGAAATAGATTTAAGGGACTAGATCTGATAGAGTGCCTGATGAACTATGGACAGAGGTTCATGACATTGTACAGGAGACAGGGATCAAGATCATCCCCATGGAAAAGAAATGCAAAAAAGCAAAATGGCTGTCTGAGGAGGCCTTACAAATAGCTGTGAAAAGAAGAGAAGAGAAAAGCAAAAGAGAAAAGGAAAGTTATTCCCATCTGAATGCAGAGTTCCAAAGACTAGCAAGGAGAGATAAGAAAGCCTTCCTCAGTGATCAATGCTAAGAAATAGAGGAAAACAACAGAATGGGAAAGACTAGAGATCTCTTCAAGAAAATTAGAGATATCAAGCGAACATTTCATGGAAAAATGGGCTCAATAAAGGACAGAAATGGTACAGACCTTCCAAAGCAGAAGATATTAAGAAGAGGTGTGAAGAATACACAGGAGAACTGTACAAAAAAAAATCTTCAAGACCAAGATAATCACGATGGTGTGATTACTCACCTAGAGCCAGACATCCTGGGATGTGAAGTCAAGTGGGCCTTAGAAAGCATCACTATGAACAAAGTTAGTGGAGGCAATGGAATTCCAGTTGAGCTATTTCAAATCCTGAAAGATGATGCTGTGAAAGTGCTACACTCAATATGCTAGCAAATTTGGAAAACAGCAGTGGCCACAGGACTGGAAAAGGTCAGTTTTCATTCCAATCTCAAAGAAAGGCAATGACAAAGAATGCTCAAGCTACCACACAATTGCAGTCATCTCACTTGCTAGTAAAGTAATGATCAAAATTCTCCAAGCCAGGCTTCAGCAATATGCAAACCGTGAACTTCCAGATGTTCAAGCTGGTTTTAGAAAAGGCAGAGGTACCAGAGATCAAATTGCCAACATCCGCTGGATCATTGAAAAAGCAAAAGAGTTCCAGAAAAACATCTATTTCTGCTTTATTGACTATCCAAAGCCTTTGACTGTGTGGATCACAATAAACTGTGGAAAACTTATATTAAACTTTATTTTTCTTAAAAAAGGACTATTTGAGGGACTAATCATTGATTTGACAAGGTCAAGATTGTTTTTGGGACAGTAGTGGGTGGGGGGGATGCAAATTTGACCTGAAACAGGTCAATTTGAAAATGACCTTGAAAGTAAAGTGAATAATGGGAAAAATGTTTTAAAATTCTCAACTTGAATATAAAGATGTGATATTAAGTACAATGGAATAAACTTTTAGGACAGTACAAAAAAATCTGGCTAACATAAAAAGGTAAATATTATTTAGCAATCACAGGTCCTTTTTATTAGCCTGTACATTCTTTATAAATAATGATAAATTTCTGCTTGATCATGGGTATATTTATAATTTTAATAATAGATAAAATAGTAGGGAAAGATCCTTAGTCATGTTATGTGAGAAATTAGACTTGTTAAGCTATTACTCATTAATATCTTTTATGTGGTTGTAGAGAAATACAAATTACTACAAAGTAGTGCTGAAGTTAGATATATAAATCATTGCTAGAAATTACCTTAAATTCTACTAAAATGAAGTAACCATAAAGAATGACAGTATAAGATAAGGATGAGCTGCTTGCTATTATAATACACGACCAAATATTATTTCTAGTTCTGAGGTGCTTAATCTATTTTATATAAAGTCATCATTTCTAAGGGGAAAAATAGCAGATTATTGTATGTTTCCAAACATTTCATTCTCTTTCATTGGAAGGCCAGATTATTTGAGAGTCACAATGTGTGTCAAAGGTTTATAGATAAGTTTTGGTGGAAACTTAAATGCTTACAGAATCCTTTTTATTCATATAATATTTATACTTGAAAATGTCCAGTTTTCCTTCCTTTTAATTTATCCTCCATATTATCACCAGAGACACTGTTGCAGGGAAGTTCCAATTCTGCCTGCTTGTTGGAGCTGTCTCTTTGACTTGCTTTATGATTATAATCACACATAATGTCCTAACTCAGATAATCTTCCCCTTTGCCTGACTAGTGCTTTTGTTCAAGGTACCTTTGTCCACCTGTGGATGGAGGAAGAAATTAACACATCCCCTGCCCAAGGCTTGCCATTCTAGAAGATTTTTATAAGATTAACAGTATTTTCACTTTCTTTCTTTACCTCCCCCCATCTCTGGTCTATAAAAGAGCCTGGCATCCAGACCCAGAGAAGATGATTATTTTGAGATATTAATCTGTCATCTTCTAATTCAGCCAATTTTCCAAGTAAAGTCACATTCCTTGCCTCAACACCAGGTCTACTGGATTTATTGGCCTGTCATGTGGTGAGCAGAGCAAGCTCGCACTTAGCAATAATATCTTTCAAACTATCCATTTGATCAAGTCATACTGCTGCTGCTTATTAACATTCAGTGATTTGTTATCATAATATTTAGAGCCTCATATAATTTGATCCTGGACTAATACTCTTTTGGGCTTCCCTGGTGGCTTAGATGGTAAAGAATTCACCTACAATGTGGGAGACCTAGGTTCCATCCCTGGGTTGGGAAGATCCGCTGAAGAAGGCAATTGGCTACTCACTCCAGTATTCAGGCCTGGAGAATTCCATGGACGTACGACCCTGGTGGGCTACAGTCCATGGAGTTGCAAAGAGTCAGACATGACTGAGCAACTTTCACTTTCACTTAATACTCTTTGACAGGCCCTATATTGTGCCCTTTCCTGTCATTTCTCAATTTGATAACCAATTGCTTTTTTTTGTAGTATTTTCTAAAATGAACCTAATTTCTTCAACGTTGTATTCAATCCCAGTGTCAATCTATTAAGGTTGAGCTTAACTATGACATTTCCCCATATCTGCATGGAAGATTCTATTTCTCCCTTGGTATTAATATTTTATTTACATAATAATGGATTTGTCAACTATGTATGTTAACACACCGATTTAGTGAGTGCCTACCATGTATGAGACTTTCCTCTAGAAACTGGTAGACAGGAATGACTGTGTCAAATTGTGTTCTCTTCTGCATTTTTTTCATGTATGTTGAATACCTATTGCTACTGCTGCTGCTAAGTCACTTCAGTCGTGTCCGACTCTGTGTGACCCCATAGACGGCAGCCCACCAGGCTCCCCTGTCCCTGGGATTCTCCAGGCAAGAACACTGCAGTGGGTTGCCATTTCCTTCTCCAATGCATGAAAGTGAAAAGTGAAAGTGAAGTCGCTCAGTCGTGCCTGATTCTTAGCAACCCCATGGACTGCAGCCCACCAGGCTCCTCTGTCCATGGGATATTCCAGGCAAGAGTCCTGGAGTGGGGTGCCATTGCCTTCTCCGTGAATACCTATATCTTTACCATAATAATTCATGAACTCCTTTTGGACTCTTCCATTCACAGAGAGTTTAGCTGAGTACATAGAATATGTTTAAAGGTTGGCTATATTTTTTAAAGACTGAGTGAAATTAAATATTTATTTTAGAATCTCTTGGAAAATTGTTTTCCTTTTATATCTTGAAATTCACTTACCCCCAAGAGCAGTTTTTAGCTGACTCCCAGTGAGTCAGTATAGGCTCACAGCTTGTCAATATCATCTCCATTCATTATTTTGAAAATCTATGATACTTTTGAAATCTATAAATTAGGACTTTCTTGATAGGAATACAATAACAAATTATCAGGCTTGACACATTCTATTTTAAAAGAGATGGTAAAAACTACCTCAAATTTCTGTGAGGGAAAAGAGGTCAGTGTTGTAAAGTATATTCTTGGTATGTCTTTTTAATCAAAGCTTCAAGAAGTTATCAAAGTAAGAAGCAACAGCTCTCATTTACTAAATGCTATTCATTTCCTAAGTTAACTCCCCTTTCTTTGGCACTTTTGAACTGTTGGGAAAATAATCATCTGTAATATTTTCTTTGTTACTATGCTGAAGCCACATTCAAACTAGATATAAAACATGTATTTTTTGTTTCTTTGTTGTTTTTTTATCATCCAAAATGGGAACTGACAAGGCCACAATAGCAACTACAAATCAATACTTCAAAAAGGCATCATAGATACCTTTGAAAACCATAACAAGTCTTGACATTATAGACAAAGATAATGGGCTTCGACTTAGAAATCCTCATGTAACAGCTGATCTTAATCGTATATGTCTTATACTTGAACAGAATCACAAATTAGGACACCTGGAATAAATGAACTCTCAAAATTCCAATTATACTTAGGAGGCAATTTTATTTTTCTTATAGTTACAGATTTTCATTTTTAAGGGTTGTGGAAGAAGGACCATGCTGATTATAGACTGCTAGAGCATTGGTGTAGTTTCAACTAATTTTTGTGAAAGTGAAACTAGGCTCTCTTTGCTGAAACAAAACCTTAGGCATCAGTACAATAGATAAAACTCACAGATATGGAAATTTTCTAGTAGAACGGGGTGTTATTAGCAGATATACAATGTCTGAGACCTTAATCTCAGGTACTCAGAAGCTTTTCATAAAGGAGACTACTTTAAGAAGTTTAAGGGAATTTTAAAGTGATCCTTTAAGGGCCCATAAAACAAGCAAAATCTTAAAAACAATTGATTTTTTTTCTCTCAAATACACTTGATAGCAAGGGAATCAAGGTTCAGTGAGAAAAAATGAATTGTCTGGTGTCAATATTTAATTATTATTGACTACAGTTTTCAAACTTTTTCTTTATTATTAATTAAATCATGAAGATTATTCATCCTTTGCAGTTCATTAAATCCCTAGACTTTCTAGCATAGGGTCTCCTGTAATAAGTTTTCATCAACAGTTGATTTTATTTTATGTCTTAATTCTCATCGATATGATTTCTATAAGATTTTCATGTGCGCAACTTTGGATAAAGGCCCATGGTCTCTCATAAATTGTGTACAATTAACTTTGAGAATGAAAGTTAAGTTTACTTTCAATGAAACTTAGTTTCAATGAAACTAAGCATGCATTGTGGGGCCACCCAAGATGTATGGGTCATGGTGGAGAGGTCTGAAAGAATGTGGTCCACTGGAGAAGGGAATGGCAAACCACTTCAGTATTCTTGCCTTGAGAACCTCATGAACAGTATGAAAGGGCAAAAAGATAGGACACTGAAAGATGAACTCCCCAGGTAGCTAGGTGCCCAATATGCTTCTGGAGATCAGTGGAGAAATAACTCCAGAAAGAATGAAGGGATGGAGCCAAAGCAAGGTCCAATGCTATAAAGAGCAATATTGTATAGGAACCTGGAATGTTAGGTCCATGAATAAAGAAATTGGAAGTGGTCAAACTGGAGATGGCAAGAGTGAACATCGACATTAGGAATCAGCGAACTAAGATGGACTGGAATGGGTGAATTTAACTCAGATGACCATGATATCTACTACTGTGGGCGGGAATCCCTTAGAAGAAATGGAGTAGCCATAATAGTCAACAAAGAGTCCAAAATGCAGTACTTGGATGCAATCTCAAAAACGACAGAATGATTTCTGTTCGTTTCCGAGGCAAACCATTCAATACCACAGTAACCCAAGTCTTTGCCCCGACCAGTAATGCTGCAGAAGCTGAAGTTGAACAGTTTTATGAAGACCTACAAGACCTTTTAGAACTAACACCCTAAAAAGATGTCCTTTTCATTATAGGGAACTGGAATGCAAAAGTAGGAAGTCAAGAAATACCTGGAGTAACAGGCAAATATGGCCCTGGAGTACAGAATGAAGCAGGGCAAAGGCTAATAGAGTTTTGCCAAGAGAACACATTGGTCATAGCGAACACCCTTTTCCAACAACACGAGAGAAGACTCTCACATGGACATCACCAGATGGTCAACACCAAAATCAGATTGATTATATCCTTTGCCACCAAAGATGGAGAAGCTCTATACAGTCAGCAAAAACAAGACTGGGAGCTGACTGCGGCTCAGATCATGAACTCCTTATTGCTAAATTCAGACTTAAATTGAAGAAAGTGGGGAAAACCATTAGACCATTCAGGTATGACCTAAATCAAATCCCTTATGATTATACAGTGGAAGTGAGAAATAGATTTAAGGGACTAGATCTGATAGAGTGCCTGATGAACTATGGACGGAGGTTCATGACATTGTACAGGAGACAGGGATCAAGACCATCCCCAAGAAAAAGAAATGCAAAAAAGCAAAATGGCTGTCTGAGGAGAAGCTGTGAAAAAATAGCTGTGAAAAATAGCTGTGAAAAGAAGAGAAGCAAAAAGCAAAGGAGAGAAGGAAAGATATACCTATTTGAATGTAGAGTTCCAAAGAATAGCAAGGAGAGATCAGAAAGCCTTCCTCAGCAATCAATGCAAAGAAATAGAGAAAAACAATAGAATGGGAACGATTAGAGATCTCTTCAAGAAAATCTGAGATACCAAGGGAACATTCCATGCAAAGATGGGCTCAAAAAAGGACAGAAATGGTCTGGACCTAACAGAAGCAGAAGATATTAAGAAGAGGTGGCAAGAATACACAGAAGACTATAAAAAAAAAAATCTTCATGACCCAGATAATCACGATGGTGTGATCCCTCAGCTAGAGCCTGACATCCTGGAATGTGAAGTGAAGTGGGCCTTAGGAAGTATCACTACAAACAAAGCTAGTGGAGGTGATGGAATTCCAGTTGAGCTATTTCAAATCCTAAAAGATGATGCTGTGAAAGTGCTGCATTCAATATGTTAGCAAATTAGGAAAATTCATCATTGGCCACAGGACTGGAAAATGTCAGTTTTCATTCCAATCCCAAAGAAGTGAAGTGAAGTTGCTCAGTTGTGTCCAACTCTTTGCGACCCCATGGACTATAGCCTACCAGGCTCCTCGGTCCATTGGATTTTCCAGGCAAGAGTACTGGAGTGGATTGCCATTTCCTTCTTCAGGGGATCTTCCCAATCCAGGAACTGAAGCCAGGTCTCCCACATTGTAGGCAGACACTTTACCATCTGAAAGTGTTAGCTACCAGGGAAGCTAATCCCAAAGAAAGGCAATGCCAAAGAATGCTCAAACTACCACACAGTTGCACTCATTTCACTTGCTAGTAAAGTAATGCTCAAAATACTCCAAACAAGACTTCAGCAATATGTGAACTATGAACTTCCAGATGTTCAAGCTGGTTTTAGAAAAGGCAGAGGAACCAGAGATCAAATTGTGACCAACCTAGACAGCATATTAAAAAGCAGAGACATTACTTTGTCATCAAAGGCCCATCTAGTCAAGACTATGGTTTTTCCAGTGGTCATATATGGATGTGAGAGTTGGACTATAAAGAAATCTGGGCACCAAAGAATTGATGCTTTTGAACTGTGGTGTTGGAGAAAACTCTTGAGAGTCCCTTGGACTGCAAAGGGGTCCAACCAGTCCATGCTGAAGGAGATCAGTCCTGGGTGTTCATGGAATTTAGTTTGGGATGATGAATAAGCTATGGAAATGCATAGTGATGATAACTGCACAATAATGTGAATATATTAATGCTATTTATTATACATTTGAAAATGGAAAAAATAGGAACTTGGATGTTATATATATTTACCACAATACAAAAAGTCTGTGAGAATTGAGAAGAGATTCTTCTTGTAAAGGAAGTGGTATTAAATTATTTTCATAATGTAATACATGAGGAAGAAAAAATGTTCAAAGGAGACTTTATTATTACACCTTAATGGTTGATTATACTGTGATTCCTCTTGATTGTAACTCATATTTCACTGTTAAAAACCTGTGATTCATATTTCACTGTTAAAGATTATTTAAAATAATCTTTACTGAGTGCTTTCCATATACTTGGAAAAAATCTACACTCAAAATTCTTTTTCTAACATAATTTATATATATAAGGTATATAAGACTGTTTTCTTACCAGCAGTTAAATGGCTAGATAACCATTCTGCAGGAAAATTTGCTGAGGTTTGAACTTCCTCAGTTTTCCCCTGTTGTAAAATTTTATTTCACATACAGACAACTTAATCTGTGATTACTAAAAAGCAAAACTTCCTCCATTAATCAAATTATCTTTTAAATTATAAAATGTAACCAATTATTTCATGAAATGTATTGACTTAAATAGTGTTTAGGATTATGAATTAAATTTCACCTATGAGCCCAAATCCATTAACTCAGCTTAAAAGAAATTTGACAGTAGGTATTTAATTGCTGATATCCTACTGAAATTGGTATTTAATAAAGAGAAACATTTTCTAAATACTAAAGAGCTTTGAGATATGAAATGAAATAGTCTATGTCTTAAAAATTAACCTAGTCTTAAAAGGAAGAAAAATTAATAGAGTCATGTTCAAAAGCCTTTAACAGGTCTATAAGACTGAAATAGAACTCCTTGGGTCTCTCATTATGATGTAGTATAACATTTTGCACATAGACTCAAGGATTGAAAAAGAAAGCCTGGCACCGGTAAAACATCATATTATACACAGACTATAATGTGCAGAATATACATTTTTTAGTATTCAGTAATGATCAGAGCAATCTTAACAGACACCAAGAACATTTCAAGAAGTGGGCAAGGATACCAAGTTTCAGGTCTACAAACTAGAAAGAGCTAAATACAAATTTTTCCCCTTAAATCTCAAGCAAAGAAAGAGTTTGGCCAAAAAGTTGAGGCTGTGTTATGTGAACACGGCTCTTTAATTTCCAAAGGAGATAGAGCATATAGAAATCTGACCCAATGATACATTTTTTACTGAATAATTATGCACACATAAGATACACTTCTATATGCACTAATTTATACACTCAGTGTCTCTGTGCATTCATTATAGATGATGCAAGTGCTATATGAGTAATAAAGAACAATCTTCCATGACAGAAAAATACTCTTCTTGGTAATTTTTCCTGGTATCAAAAACACCACAGATGTTTTCCTGTAATTCTCAACAAATTATTTTCATCAAGCAAGAATGGTAAATTAAAATGTATATATTTTTCAGCTAGTGAAGGTCAGAGAAAAAAATGATAATAATGTAAGCTAATTTACTGAGTACTTATTATGTACTAATTGTATTTTTTTGTTTCAAAACACAACATCATAAGCATGGCACTTTATTGACCCTATTATATTTATAGGGAAACAGAAGTTTAAAGATGTCACGATGCTTGCTCACAGTCACATAGTCAACAGAATCATTTTCAAATTCCAGCTTTCTACAACTCCAGACCCTTTGTATGCATTACTATGCAAAATATCTTCCAATATTGCCTCACCACTGATTAATAGCAATAGATTTATAGGAACAAATATTAGGAGAAGGCAAAATAGAAGAGAAAGGGATGAAACTAATTACAAGTGAGAAAAATGGTTATAGATGAGTGTCTAGCAAGCACAGTTTTTAAAATACTATTTTAACCTTCACAGTGTGCCTTCTTCTTTTGAAATAGAAATGTGCTCAAAAGTCACATGCAAAGTACCCCTTCTAATTGTTGAATATATTCTTAAATTTCCCTGCCATATCATCACCAGAGTGATGATTTATATTTCCATAATTTCCATTTATATTTCCATAATCTCCAGAACTGTATTTTCAGATCAAATAATTTTTTTGCAATTATAATATTTTCTTTTGTGGTTTGGTATGATTCAGATTCTTCTGCTATTGTAACTTTCATATATTTCTGGAATGATTCCCCAACTAGATTATACACTCCCTGAAGACAAGGCAAATGTCTTATTTCAAGGCAGAGTTGACCTTTGAACAACATGGGTTTGAGCTGCATGGGTCCATTTATCCTTGAATTTATTCAGTAATATGTGTTACAGTACCACATAATTTGCAGTTGATTGAATTCATGGGTCCAGTACCACAGATTTGGAGGAAATCCTTATATGGAGGGCAGACAATATGTTATACTCAACTGTGTAGACAGTGATCACTCCTAATCTCCATGTTATTTGAAGGTTGACTTTTTTCCCCAGTGAACCAAATACTTTACACACATAAATAAGCACCACATAAATATTTGAGATTCTGATTATAAAATAATTGAACAGATGGAAATAAAATTACAAGAGCCCAAGAATTCTTTTCAAACATGAGTGTGCACACTGAAGATACAAGTTTACCATCGTATACCCTCAAAGCAACTTGGATGAAATGATTTAAAAGATATTAATACAACTAATTAATTTTGGTCTCCAAAATCAACGTGGAAGGTGATTGCAGCCATGAAATTAAAAGATGCTTGCTCCTTGAAAGAATAGCTATGACAAACTTAGCAAATCAAAAAAAAAAAAGAGAGAGAGACATCAAATATAAAATTAAAAGTAAATAAATAAAAACAGAGATATCATTTTGCCAACAAAGTCCATATAGTCAAAGCTATGGCTTTTCCAGTTGTCATGTATGGATGTGAGAGTTGGACCATAAAGAAGGTTGAGCGCCGAAGAATTGATGCTTTTGAACTGTGGTGCAGGAGAAGACTTTTGAGAGTCCCTTGGACAGCAAGGAGATCAGACAAACCAGTCCTAATAGAAATCAACCCTGAATATTCATCAGAAGGACTGGTGCTGAAGCTAAAGCTCTAGTACTTTGACCACCTGATGTGAAGAGCTGACTTATTGGAAAAGACCCTGATGCTGGGAAAGATTGAGGGCAAGAGGAGAAAGGGTCGACTGAGGATGAGATGGTTGGATGGCATCCCTGATTCAATGGACGTGAGTTTGAGCGAACTCCAAGAGATAGGGAAGGACAGGGAAGTCTGGCATGCTGCCATTCATGCGGTCACAATGAGCAGGACACAACTTAGTGACTGAACAGCAAGAGAACTAATGAGCTTGCCAGGTGGCACAGTGGTAAAGAAACTACCTGCCAGTACAGGAGATGTGGGGTCATTCCCTGCGTCTAGAAGATCCCCTGGAGTGGGAAACGACAACCTGCTTCCGGATTGTTGTCCGGAAAATTTCATAGGCAGAGGAGCCTGGTGAGCTACAGTCTAGTGGATCACAAACAGTCAGACACACATACATGCACACAATACAACTAAGCAAATTTTGGATAAGGAGAGGAAAGAATAAACTTGTTAAATAACTTGTTCTTAACCGTCTTGAGTATTTTTAGGAGGCATTGCCAAGCTTGAGAGTTTCTTAATGCATTATTTAAATCAAATGACTTGGCCAAGGAGAAATTGCAAATTCAGATATTAACACATTTTATACTTATGCCTTTAACTTATTCCTACATACTTATAAAACTTTTTGTAACTATATGGGGCCTTCTTCTGTGAATAAGTAAGAAATTTTTAAGGGGGATCTTATTGTATTTCTAAGGATAGGCTAAGTTATGCTACAGTAACAATCAGGTCCAAATCTCAAACGCTTATTTCTCCTTAGTGCTACAGTTTCAGAATTAAAGGTATTTGGCTCACCGTGGCTACCCAAGGACCAAAAATGATAGAGGTTACCTGCTGTCAATGACTTGACAGCCATGTTCCAAAGAGAAGAAAGCAACAGCATTTAAATATTTGTCCCCATGGGGATATTTCACTCTCTTCACAGTGTATTGTACTATGCTGCACTCAGTCACTCAGTTGTATTCGACTCTTTGTGACCCCATGGACTGTAGACCCCAAGGCTCCTCTCCCCATGGGACTCTCCAGGCAAGAACTTGAGTGGGTCACCATTTCCTACTCCAGGGAACCTTCCCCACCCAGGGATCAAACTCACATCTCTTGTGTCTTCTGCATTGATAAGTGAATTCTTTGCTACTAGTGCCACCTGGTCATAAAGTATTGGACAGAACTAATCTCAAAGCCCTATTCACTTATAAAAAGTTTAATAAGTACAAACCTACACACTGGACATATTTGGCAACAACCACATTATAGTCAGAGCACATCGAATTCAAAGTATGAGACATTTCATCAACTTTTTATATTCATTCCTTTGATCAAAGATATATATATTTTACAGATAAAGAATACATATCTAAGTAGTTTACTTATCCATGGTCACTTAGCTTATTGGCATAGAAGATGAAAACTAAATCTAGATGTATCAGGATTTTCAAATTCCCATGCTGCATATTATAAGAAACGACGTCCCATTTACTTTGTGTATGAAAAGATAATATTTGAATAAAAGACAGGGGATTTCTGTGGGTCAGACAGCTCCACTCAAAGAGCTTATTCAGTGTAGAAATATTATCTTGTATGACTCCAATATAGATCACCTGGTATGCTGAAGCTAGTCTTTGAGTTCTTGCAATAGGAAACCAGCATACTTCCATTTAACTTGTAAAATATGTCCCTTCCAGGGTTTTGACACTTGTAACAACTTTTCTAACTAAACTAACTCTCAGAAAATAAATAGTAGACTTTTTGACATTTTAAAATTGATTACTTTTCACCCTGGTTGTTACTGTTTCTTTTAACTTGTAGGGGTAGGTTGTTTGCCAGTACTGTACAGTACAATGAACTCCTTGATCACTAAGTGTTACTGTTGGGACTTTCCAGTGTGGTATGTTTTCTCATCACTGATTGGTTCATGCTTCATTATTGTTACCCAGATTCGCAAAGTTGTTTCTAAATTTCCACACTGGATATGACATTCAAAAATACAGTTCCTCTGAAACAACAGTGCATCCTGAAACTCTCAAATAATTTAAAAGCAGTATCCTTTACAATTTATTGAACATGCGCGCATTCCATATATAATTTTTTCTGAGCAAGGTATTTCAAAGTTTGAGGCATTTACATTTTTTTCCCTCTAAGGTGTTAACTGATAGGAATTTTATTTCCTGATTCAAGCTGTTTCGTAGGTTGAACAAATACAAGTCTCCGAACATAATGCCATAATGTAGACACAATATTGACATAAAAAAGAATAATGAATCTACATGTTCTGTCTTCATTTAACAAGCACTCCCATGTTTGAAAGCCTGTAAAACTGTTTGGTGTTTTCACCCATTTTCATTTGGGCTCACAGGCACTGCGAAGTCAGTCAGAGGCTCAGTCAAATATCTATTCTCCACAGTTTTTTCCCCAGGATATAGATTTTCTCCCTCTCTTTGATAAACAGCCTTCAGACATAGGCCCAGAGAGTAAGATAAATGAGAGAAAAGTGAAGTTCTAGACAATCTTATACAAGTAGCTCAAAATGCTTACAGATTCTGCCTTTGCTCTAAGCCTAACCTAGGTCAGTAATTACAGTAAACCAATCCTTTCATATATATTTTCAAGAAAGAAGTGAAATAAGATTACTGGTTCTTTCAGTGAGCACATATTTCACCCCAGAGGGCTTCACGTTACTCTGTAGCATGACTCTGTGTGTGTGTGTGTGTGTGTGTGTGTGTGTGTGTGTGTATGCTCAGACTTCACAAAACTTAGTGAAAGTGAATAAAGGAAAGAGGAATGATTATTCCCAATATGTTGAATGAGGGACCAGTCAATAAACCAAGCACCTCCCTATTCATACTGTTTACGTTAACCAATTTAATCTACACAAATCTTGTGATTTGCATATTTCATTTAAAGACACAGCCGTATAATTAACGTGAATAGTCCAGAGATACAAGGAAAGCAAATGGCAGAGGGACAGTGTGAATCTATAATTCCAGTCATATATTCTTTTAAAATACACTTTTTCATAAAACAATTATGATCACCCACTAGGGCTACATATGCACACACATCCATTTCCTTCTGTGACATCTATCTAAAGAAATTTCAGAAGCCCAATATGGCCTTCTTTAACTTATTAAAAACATTTACCTCAGGAAAATTTAGACTTTCAGCTAAAAAAAAATTGGAAAATATTTTTCTACTTTGAGCTTACATAGGCCCTAGTGTGTAGGCATAATTACAAAGGTAGCTTCCACTGTACATCTGTAATGTCAGGCACCGTCTAGATTTCCCTAAGTGGCCAATATGAAGTCTGGGAACATCCAGCAGGCACCTTAGAGGCCCAGGCACCATACAGGAACTTATAATGTAGCGGAAATGCTAGTCTACCTCACAGTGAAGCAAAGAGATATAACACTTAGTCAAGGTCTCCAAGTCTCTCTGGCAGTTCCAGTAATATATTTTAGTAGAAAAGAAGTAATTAGCCTCCAATTAAAATAAATAAATTTATAGTAAAAAAAAGAAGTGAAGCAAAAGTGTTAGTCACTTGGTGATGTCTAACTCTTTGTGACCCCATGGACTGTAGCCAGCCAGGCTCCTCTGTCCATGGAATTCTTCAGGCAAGAAAACTGGAATGTGTAGCCATTCCTTCCTCCAGGGATCTTCCTGACCAAGGGATGGAACCCAGGTCTGGTCTCCTGCATTGCAGGTAGATTCTTTGCTGTCTGAGCCACCTGAGAAAAGACCCCATAAATAAAATTGACTGAGGACTGAGGGTGTGTGAGGGAAATGAATTAGGATTTCAGTACCTTACTGGGGGCTTCACAGAGGTTGTGGTAAGATTCTTCAAGATGATTCAGTCATCTGAGAAAGCAATTAACTAATATGAAGACAAATAAACATTTTATAGCAGTGGATAGGGCAAGAATCTGGGGAGTAATAGAGAAAAGAGTAACAGTAAAATGTACTTTAAATAGCAAAATATTAAGAAAAAAATAAAGCCTTTTCCATACAATTAAAATAGTTGCATGTAAAAAACTCACAAATATTGTGATTAATGTTTCTGTGTTAATTTCTTAATTAGGCACTTGAATTAAAGGGAAAAAAAAACAAAGGCAGGAAGTAGGTTATAGGTTTGAGATGTTGTGGACAGTTGGCTTTATTCTTCAGAATACTATGGAATGTATGAGTATTATGGAATATAAGAGAAATGAGTGGCGGTCTCAGGATCCTGAGCCCCAGTACAGTAAAGAGTTCCTTCTAAAAGCGGGAGGGGTGGCAATCTACAGATTCAATGCAATCCCTATCAAGCTACCAGCAGTATTTTTCACAGAGCTAGAACAAATAATTTCACAATTTGTATGGAAATACAAAAAACCTTGAACAGCCAAAGCAATCTTGAGAAAGAAGAATGGAACTGGAGGAATCAACCTGCCTGGCTTCAGGCTCTACTACAAAGCCACAGTCATCAAGACAGTATGCTACTGGCACAAAGACAGAAATATAGATCAATGGAACAAAATAGAAAGCCCAGAGATAAATCCACACACCTATGGACACCTTATCTTTGACAAAGGAGGCAAGAATATACAATAAAGACAATCTCTTTAACAAGTGGTGCTGGGAAAACTGGTCAACCACTTGTAAAAGAATGAAACTAGAACACTTTCTAACACTATACACAAAAATAATCTCAAAATGGATTAAAGATCTAAACGTAAGAGCAAAAACTATAAAACTCTTACAGGAGAACATAGGCAAAACACTCTCCGACATAAATCACAGCAGGATCCTCTATGACCCACCTCCCAGAATACTGGAAATAAAAGCAAAAATAAACAAATGGGACCTAATTAAAATTAAAAGCTTCTGCACAACAAAGGAAACTATAAGCAAGGTGAAAAGACAGCCTTCAGAATGGGAGAAAATAATAGCAAATGAAGCAACTGACAAACAACTAATCTCAAAAATATACAAGCAACTCCTGCAGCTCAATTCCAGAAAAATAAAATGGAAATAAAAGCAAAAATAAACAAATGGGACCTAATTAAAATGAAAAGCTTCTGCACAACAAAGGAAACTATAAGCAAGGTGAAAAGACAGCCTTCAGAATGGGAGAAAATAATAGCAAATGAAGCAACTGACAAAGGACTAATCTCAAAAATATACAAGCAACTCCTGCAGCTCAATTCCAGAAAAATAAACGACCCAATCAAAAAATGGGCCAAAGAACTGAATAGACATTTCTCCAAAGAAGACATACAGATGACTAATAAACACATGAAAAGATGCTCAACATCATTCATTATCAGAGAAATGCATATCAAAACCACAATGAGGTACCATTTCATGCCAGTCCGAATGGCTGCGATCCAAAAGTCCACAAGCAATAAATGCTGGAGAGGGTGTGGAGAAATGGGAACCCTCTTACACTGTTGGTGGGAATGCAAACTAGTACAGCCACTATGGAGAACAGTGTGGAGATTCCTTAAAAAACTGGAAATAGAACTGCCTTACGACCCAGCAATGCCACTGCTGGGCATACACACCGAGGAAACCAGAATTGAAAGAGACACATGTACCTCAAAGTCCATCACAGTACTGTTTATAATAGCCAGGACATGGAAGTAACCTAGATGTCCATCAGCAGATGAATGGATAAGAAAGCTGTGGTACATATACACAATGGAGTATTCTCAGCCATTAAAAAGAATACATTTGAATCACTTCTAATGAGGTGAATGAAACTGAAGCCGATTATACAGAGTGAAGTAAGCCAGAAAGAAAAACACCAATACAGTATACTAACGCATATATATGGAATTTAGAAAGATGGTAACGATAACCCTGTATGCGAGACAGCAAAAGAGACACAGATGTGTAGAACAGTCTTTTGGACTCTGTGGGAGAGGGCGAGGGTGGGATGATTTGGGAGAATGACATTGACACATGTATAATATCATATAAGAAACTAATCGCCAGTCCAGGTTTGATGCAGGATACAGGATACTTGGGGCTGGTGCACTAGGATGACCCAGAGGGATGGTATGGGGAGGGAGGTGGGCGGGGGCTTCAGGATGGGGAACATGTGTACACCCATGGCGGATTCATGTTGATGTATGAAGGTGAAGTCGCTCAGTCGTGTCCGACTCTTTGCGACCCCGTGGACTGTAACCTACTAGGCTTCTCTGTCCATGGGATTCTCCAGGCAAGAATACTGGAGTGGATTGCCATTTCCTTCTCCAAGGGATCTTCCCGACCCAGGGATCGAACCCGGGTCTCCCGCATTGGAGGCAGACGCTTTAACCTCTGAGCCACCAGGGAAGCCCAATGGCAAAACCAATACAATATTGTAAAGTAATTAGCCTCCAATTAAAATAAATAAATTTAAAAATAAAAAAATAAAAATAAAATGAACACTCCATATGCATACTTAATGAGTTTAACAAGATCCTGGGTCATTTGTTTTCATGATACTTTCATTCTAAACAAAGAAATAGTTTCAATACTCCTTTCAATTTTTTTAAAAAAAATATTTCTACCAGAAATATTTTCATTGTCTAAAGGAGGAGTTCAGAATCAGGATGTTAGGCTCAAAGGTAGAGTTCAATTTCCCTCACATACATCCCTCCCAACTATTTGAAAGTCTTTCACTGTTAAAGTTAGGGCATGTTTTTTGTTGCTAATATAAAACATAATACATAGCATATGAAATTAGTATCAACACATCTCAAAAATATTTTCAAACTATTGCTAGAAAAAAATCAGTGGCATAGTGTTGTTGTTTAGGTATTCATACTGTAAGTTATCTAACCAAACCTTCCTCTGTGAGCTTCCAGTCCTTTTGCAATTAGAAATCATGTTGCATAGATAATCTCTTTTGTGGCCATCTTTGGAAGTGTATCTGTAGGATACGTTTCCAAAGGTATATACATTCTTTGTTTCATTTTGTTGTGAAAATGCCCCCATAGCGACTGACCGGATTACACTCTTGCCAGCAACTGTATCCCAGCTACCACTGCAGTATTATCGTCAAGCTGTCTAATTTTTTTTCCTCCCTGGGAAGTGAAAAATAAAAAAGGTATGTCATTGTACTTATTTTTCTCTCATTATGTATAAGACATGGAACATCTTTTCATATGTTTAGAAAAGCATCTTTATTTCCCTTTCCTTCTCATCTCTCTTCTCCCCCGCTTGATCAATTCATACTTCACTTTTCAACTGTTCTACCTTCTGTAGCTTTAGAATGTATTTTAATATGTGGTAGTACTTGTGCCCACTCATTTTTCTTCACTTCAGAGTTTTTGAGACTATTATTTTTTTTTTCATATACAATTCAGAATGATGAGTTTCCAATAAAATTCTTTTCATATTTTCCTTGGAATCAAGTTAAATTTACAAAATTTAAAGAGAGAATTGACTTATTTCTTCCATCATATCATTGAATCTATCTAAGAACAAGAAATGTATTTTTCCTTTATCTAAACCCGGTTTTAAACATGTCTTTTGGTTATTGCTATAATTGGAATCTTTGCCTGCATTGTTCACTTATAAGAAGGGTATTTCTTTTTTGCATTCTGTACACAGCCCTTTGCTGAATTTTCTTATATTGAAATTTAATACTTTTTCCATTTAATTCTTTTAGGTTTTCAAGTGTTTAACTTGGCAGATAATTTTTTTAACCTAGTTCCTCACCCCCGACTCCAAAAATGTAATTATATTGGCTTATAGTTTGGAATAGGAGTGGGGGTGGTAGGCATTTCTATTTGAATAGACATTTCTGTTCTATTTCTGATATGTGGACATGCTGCTTGAACTGAACATGTAAACTGTTATATTGATTTCAGGCTTGAAACTTTTGTGTATTTTAATTTACATACTGCTTTCTTGCTCCAAAATTTCTAGTCACTAAAAAAAAAGGAGATTGTTTCACATAAGCCAACAGTTATTTTCTGAGGGGAAGATCTATTTGTGTTATATTGTTTGTTCTAGGTAGTTAATTATATCTTGCAGGTCATTTCCAGACTTTTGAGAAAACAATGGTTTTTATAACTGCAAGTCTTAGGTGGTGCAGAGCAGACTTGTGGAAGTAAAAGAATTCCATGACCTTAAAAGAAAATTGCCCAGTTTCTTTGGAAAGCAGAACAGCCAGAAATAGTTTGTCTGTACTTAAGAGACAGGCCTGATAAAGGCAAGAAATGTAAACAAATTGTCTGTTAAAATAAACATAATTACCACACCAAAAAATAAAAAACCTGAAGAAACAGAGAGGAGCTCAGGACCCTCGGCAGTGGCTTATTTATTCTAAGCTGCATTTGATTCAAGCTACATAGATCCAATAGGAGGAAACTGTTGATGGACGACTATGGGGTAGTTAAAAACTAACAGTTAAGAGAAACCATATCAAAATTCCATTGTTTGGCTCTACAATAAATGTTATTAAAGGACTATCTTTTATTAAATCAAAACCTCTTAGGTGCTGTAGGGCAAACAAAAGATGAGTAAGTCATAGACCTTCCCTCTCAGTAACTCATCATTTAATAAACCATAGGTGAACGCACCGTGTACACTGTTCGTGTGTGTGTGACTGTGTGTGTGGTTTGAGTGACTGTGCATGTGTGCTGCGTTGCTTCAGTCATGTCTGACTCTTTGCAACCCCATGGATTGTAGCCCGCCAGGCTCCTCTGTCCGTGGGATTCTCTAGGCAAGAGTATTGGAGTGGGTTGCCACTCCAATGGAGTGGGTTCCTACTCTAGGGGATCTTCCCAACCCAAGGATCGAACCCTTGTCTCATATATCTCCTGCATTGGCAAGTGGATTCTTTACCTCTAGCACCTGGGAAGAAGATTATGAAAGGTGAATTCCATACCGAGAATCAAAATTTCCTAGAGAAGTAAAATTTAAGGTAGTCTTGGAAATATCTGGGCTTACAAATAAGTTGGGGGAACATCACGGTCTTATTCCATGTAGATGGAACCGTTAAGGGATTTGGGTTTTGTTCATAGTTCTTATCTTCTTCCCCACCACCACCCCTCCAGCGCACACAAAGTAATAATAATAGTCATAAGTGAGAGGAAACTTTGGGAGGTGATGGATATGTTTATAAACTTGATAGTGGTGATGGTTTTATAAGTGTATGCTTATCACCAAGCTCAGCAGGCTATTTACATTAAATACATACACCCTTTTCACATACCAGTCATATATCAGTAGAGTGGTTTAAAAAAAGATTTGGAAGTGAGTGTTCCGTTTTCCAAATAATGTGTTCCATTTTCCAAATACTGTGCATATGGAATTTAATACGTTTTTTGCTCTGTAGCAGTGTGTACAAAAATGAACACATTTCTGTCCCTCACATTCTTCTAATTCATCACTTTAGAATATCAACATTGTTATCATATGTGTTATTAACATCTGAAGGATTTATCCGTGTTTATACATGTGATTGGACTTCCCTGGTGGCTCAGATGGTATAATGTCTGCCTGCAATGCAGGAGACCCAGGTTCGATCCCTGGGCTGGGAAGATCCCCTGGAGAAGGAAATGGCACCCCACTCCAGTACTCTTGCCTGGAAAATCCCATGGACAGAGGAGCCTGGTAGGCTGCAGTTCATGGGGTCACAGAGTCGGACACGACTGAGAGGCTTCACTTTCATACATGTGATTGGAGCTCTAGCTCACTGCAGTTAGGGCCAGGGACAAACTTTCTGGAATGAAAGTTAGGAAGGTAGATTGAAGCCACAGTAGTGGAGTATCAATATAAGACTTAGTGGTTTGGGAAGTAACAGAGTAGGATTTTTTTTTTTTTTTTAAGAAGTTGTTTCAGGGATGTTTAAGAATGTTTACACGCCCAAAGCTTTAAATTCATCCCTTTGGATGCCTAGGGCAGAGGAATTAGAAGAACTATATTTTACACAGTTAAAGACTTTGAAATGTGAAATCAAAAAAGATGATTCGTTGCAGTTACAGAAAATATTTTTAAAAGTGAAATCAAACAAGAGGCATTAAGGAGCTTAACAAATGCATCAAAGTAAATCAGAGTCAGAATTACCTACTTAGGACAAGATTTGTCTAAATTAATCACCTTTACAGGGACCTCATGAACAATAACAGAAGTTGTGAATACGTCAGAAAATGAGAGGGATCCCGAGAATCAGTGGGCTCAGTCACTGGGCACCATGTAAGAAGTGTCCAGAGAGGAAAAAGAGAGCAGAGACCCTCACTGATTGCTTGACGTTCTTCTTTATTGAGAAAGAGGTGGGGAAGGCCCCATTCCCGCAGAACCGATGAATGCCTAGAATATTCTTGGTCACATCAATACGCTGAATAGAGAGAAATCTCCAAAAAAAAGGTGCTGCTGTCCTCAGGATATTTTTTTAAATAAGATTTTCAGACAATAAAAGAAGCAAACATGTCATGTGTGCGTACGGTTGGTAAATTTGTATCTAGTTATACATCTGAGTGTGTTCTCTTGTGCCTGGCTTCTGTAACTCAACATTTTGTTGACCTGAAAGTTTCGAAGGATGAAATTGATGGCTTGTTGGTTAAACTGTGTCACCCGGCTGTAAATAGCAGCTTGGGAGACGACTGGCAAAGTGCCTGCGGGATTACCATCTCCTTGTAGTTTTCTTGAGGGAACCCTGAGCAATTCAGCCTGGCGCAACCTATTTCTGGGCTAGGCAAGCTGCTTCTGTTCAGTGGGAGACGGTCGGCTGAGACAACGTGGCTTCTTTTAAGAAGCAATCCATCCAGCTAAAGTAACAGTTCTTCACAGGGACTAAATAAAAGAAAACTTAATTCACTTAATTTTTAGAATACTTTTCTCAAAATAAAGATAGCTCTATTATAGAACCAGTACATACTCATACATTTTTTTTCTGAATATAACTGAAAGATATAAAAAGAAAAAAGCTCGCTCGAATCTCACCACCTAGAGTAATCACTGTGTCACATTCTGGTCTCTAATCTCCTATGATGGATGTGTGCGCTGATACCCTTCAGACTCTCATGCTGTGAATCTGTTAGGATTCGATTCAGCTCTGAGAGATAAGAAGCCTGAAGTAATATGGCTGAAACAGTTCAGTTGTTTGTTTCTTACGAAGGAATTCCAGGGGTAAAGAAAGAGTCCAGGTCCCCACCATCTTCAAAGTGTGGCTTACTGTTTGTGATCCAGTGTGACTTTACCAGCTTGGGCCATCACATCCTTTTTCTAGTCAGCAGGAACGAGGCTTCCAGGTGGTGCTAGTGGTAAAGAATCCACCTGCCAATGCAGAAGACATGGGTTCAATCCCTGAGTCAGAAAGGTCCCCTGGAGTAGGAAATGGCAACCCACTCCAGTATTCTTGCCTGGAAATTTCCATGGACAGAGGAGCCTGGTGGGCTACAGTCCATGGGGCCACAGAGAGTCCAACACGACTGAGCATACACACACAGGAGGGCGGAAGGAGCAAGGAAAGGCATGCTCCTTCCCTTTAGTTGGTTCTCAAAGTTGCATGCACACCTCGATATATTCCTCTTGGCTAAAATTTAGTTACATGACTACATCTAGTTGCAAGAGAGACTGGTAAATCTTATTTGTTTATTTATTTGGCTGTGCTGGGTCTTAGTTGTGGCATGTGGGATCTAGTTCCCTGACCAGGAATCAAACCCAGGCCTCCTGCATTAGGAGCAGAGTCTTAGCCACTGGACCATAACAGAAGTCCCAAGACCTGGGAATCTTTATTCCAAGTGGCTGGAATTTCACCTGAGATTTGGGGTTCTCCTATGAAATGGCAAAGGGAAATACAGATAATGAGATGAGTGTGTCTGTCACAAGCCTTTCCATTTTGAATATTTGTAAGCTCACTTTGGATCTTTTAATAGGATTACATTGTATGGATTTATTTCTCTGTTGGACATTTTGGTTTCCATTCCCTACTGTCCCATACAACGCTGAAGAGAACATATTTTTATTTATATTTTTTTGCACCCATCTCAGTGTTTGCTTAGTGTCAGTTTCTTAGGTAAAATTGCTATATATGCACATTTAAAACTTTGATTCAGTGTTGCTTTTCATCTTTCATTTCTACCCACCCAGTGTCAATGAGAGTTGCCATTTCCCCACATCCTCACAGTCAGTTTCTTTATCCTATGCTAGTGTGGACAGAGTATTTTCTCTCTGTGTTAGATTTGGGGGTTTGCCTCTTTTTTTTTTTTTTTTTTTTGCTGTGCCAAATCTTAGTTGCAGTACGTGGAATCTACTTCCCTGACCAGGGATTGAACTCAGGCTCCCTGCATTGGGAGCACGAAGTCTTAGCCATTGTACCACCAGGGAATTTCCCTCAGTGTAGTTTTCATTTGTACTTGTATTACTTTTATAAAGGTTGAACATCCTTACTTTGTTCTTTTTTTTGAGGTGGGAGGGGACCCTTTATAGTCATTTGTGAATGACCTGGGATTTTTTTTGCCCATTTTTCCATTGGAATCTTTTTGTTACTCCTTTGTTTGAGTTCTTTATATTTTAAGGATGATATTTCTTTGTTTTGATTTTATAAAATTTTTACATTATCTCTTTTGCCTTGTTTATAGTGGTTTCTGCCATATCAAAATTTTTACTATAAATAATCAAATGTGTCATTTTCTTGTAGGATCATAGCTTTAGGATGGTGCTTTTCCTACCCCACAATTATATCAAGTATTTCCCTTAAGTTTTAGAATTTCTCTGCTCATATTCCATATAAAGATTTTCCAAGAAGTATTTGATCATAAACCACAACAATCTGAAAATCAAAGTCAAGTTAGTTCCTCCGGTAAGAGTATATCTCCTTGCTGCCATTTCTATAGGGTCCCTGTTAGTTTAAAAAAAAAGAAAAGAAAAGCAAAACCCTGCTTTTTTGTTCTCTCCCAAGGACATGGATGGGAGAGTCAAATGAACGGTCTCTCCTTTATTGACCCCTGGCTTGATACTGATGTGACTAGTAAGACATTTTTTGGTTCAAAAGCCTTTTCTATACCCCGAAACATTGTTTGCTAGCTTGGTTTTTGTCTCCAACATAAATAAATGCATGTAAAGAACCCATCATGACGTACTCAATAAATGGTAGCTGTTTTTAGAACTATATTCACTTAATCAAAAACTATTGGTCAGTTCATGTCTTTGAAAATCGTTAAGTGACTGAAAGATGTGAGCTGTTCCCCTGATTCATGCAGAAGCACGTTCATTCAAAAACTGAGTTAGCCATACTCTTCTCTGTGCTGATAAGACCTAGTAGCTTGGTAAAGAATCCGCCTGCAATGCCGGAGACCCAGGTTCAATTCCTGGGTCAGGAAGATCTCCAGAGAAGGAAATGGTATTCTTGCTGCTCCAGTATTCTTGCCTGGAGAATCCCATGGTCAGAGAAGCTTGGCAGGCTACAGTCCATGGGATCTCAAGAGTCGGACATGACTTAGTGACTAAACCACCGTCACCACCCTAAACATTAGAACAGTCTTGCCGTCACTGGAAGGTATGTTAGGTAACACCCCTCCCCGATTATCTACACAAATGCCACAGGGAACTCCCTAGTAACCGTGATGTCTCTGCTGTCTCCCTCATGTTTGACTGATGTCCAGATTTGTCTGAGCCTTGAGAGTCCCTTGGACTGCAAGGAGATCAAAACCAGTCCAAAAGAAATCAGTCCTGAATATTCATTGGAAGAACTGATGCTGAAGCTGAAACTCCAGTACTTTGGCCACCAGATGTGAAAAACTGACTCATTGGAAAAGACCCTGATGCTTGGAAAGACTGAAGGTGCAAGGAGAAGGGAACAGCAGAGGATGAGATGGTTGGATGGCATCACCTACTCGATGGACATGAGTTTGAGCAAGCTCCAGGAGTTGGTGATGGACAAGGAAGCCTGGCGTGCTGCAGTCCATGGGGTTGCAAAGAGGCAGACATGACTGAGCAACTGAACCGATGCATTTCTCTGTGATGTGGGGCAGGGAAAGTACATAATTTTTAACATGCCTAGTAAAAAATTCCTGGCTTCCTCTTAATAGTAGACTAACAAGTGTCCTTGTTGATGCAGATCCTGTTAGCAGCTCACAAGTTTTACCATTTTGTTAATCCTTTTTCTTCCTTCTTGCTCATTGTCATTGCTGCAGATTTGCAACTATTTGTATAAATTACATTGTCCTTAAATTGCCTCTACTGTTAAATAATTCATCATGTAAATGATACTTAGCAATTCTATACCTCTTTTCCCTTGTTAAAATTATCTTTATCGATCATAGTCATATGTTGCTTTTTACAAGCAGTTTTATCACCCTTTCCAATGTTGTTCTTATAGGATGTATTGGGTTAATAATGTTCATTAAACACCTGAAAACCAATCACAAAGAAGCTAAACACTTCAGAACAAAAGAGCTTTTAGCTCAATCATATGAGACCTTTAACACAATTTTTTTGGTGGTGGTGGGACACAGCTTTTGCTGTGGGAAATAGATGTATTCATCATTTCTATGAAAGTTTAGAGGAGTACTTATCATTCTATCATTATCATTAAGCTATTTCTATCCTTGTGTATATCTCTTATGTTCTTATGTCCTTTCCTCCAGATCCTGTTGCCTCTTTCTTCTCAACTACTTTTACAACTTTGTTGCCAACAGAAACCTCTGTGGTTGCTCATTATTCCAAAAATGAATTTTTTCAGATTAAAAAAAAAAAGTTAATGTTTTTAAAAACAAAAAGTCAGAAGTACAGAAATATCTAAAGCAGAAAGTGAAAGTTCCATCTGGTCAACCACCCTCACTCCACTTTTACTAGTTTGGCTTATGCGCTTCAAGTCTTTTTTTTTTTTTTTTTCTTAAACTAAAAAGTATATTTATGTAATTGGTGTGTGTGTGTGTGTGTGTGCGCACACGTGTACAGGTACTCAGTTGTGTCTGACTCTTTGCGACCCCATGGACTGTAGCCCACAGGCTCCTCTGTACTTGGGATCTCCAGGCAAGAATACTGGAGTGGGTTGTCATTTCCTCTTCCAGGGGATCTTCCCAACCCAGGGATCAAACCCAGGTCTCCTGCATCGCAGGTGGATTCTTTACTGCTGAGCCATCATAAATAAGCTCATATACATAACTCCCTGAACTCTTTTTCCACCAACGATTATTTTTTAACAGATTTAAAGTTCTCTTGCTAGACAGCCAACAGTTTTCCTTCCCAAGCCAAGCCCTATTTTCCCTCCCTCACCCTTAATATTTACTGTCAACACTCCCAACCTTCCTGAACTTCTCTTGAGGACTGTGGGGAGTTGCTTTTTATGACCACTCTGCTTTTTTACTCATTTTCATGGAGAGCCAAGTCAGAGGACTGGATAAGCAAGAGGGAAGAGCCCTGTGTCAGTTACCCAGCTGTGGGTGATATTTAGCCATGCCCCGACCAGCAAGTGGCTTCTCTGTTCACCGTGCAAACTACAGACTTGCTGCTCAAGTGGAAAATGAACCCTCTCTTTTATCCAGCTGTGTAGTCAGTTTGACAGTGAGTGTGATTGGCACCTTTAACAGCTCTCCTGCAAGATAGAATCAAGGGACAAAGTGGAAGAAAATGAAAGATTACCAAATAAAATTGAAATGTATTTATAGAAATCTCTGAGTATTGGAGGGCCTGGCTCACACTTCTCAGCAGGGATAATAGTTCCAAATTAGGCAGATTTGGCTCAGTGGAAGCCAGTTTAGCTCAGGATGCTCTGGTATCAAGCGGGGATTCTCCACAAAGAGCACTTTCCCTTTCTCTACCACACTAAGAATCTTTCACACTCTGTTAGGACATGGTGGGTCTCCTAGTGAACAATAGTTATTGATGGTAGTGAATGTGTACACTTAGGTGTGTCGGTGCAGAGAGAAGTTCACAAGCCTTGAAAGAGCTTGGCTCCTCATTTGTAAAACAGATATTAATATTTGGACTGGGTGATCTTAGAATATCATCCATCTTATAAATCAAGTAATTTCTTATATTTTCATAGTTCGTTGTTCAGTCGCTAAGTCGTGTCCGACTCTTTGCAAGCCCATGAACTGCAGCATGCCAGGCTTCCCTGTCCTTCCCCATCTCCTGGAGTACACTCAAACACACGTTCATTGAGTTGGTGACGCCATCCAACCATCTTATCCTCTGTCTCCCCCTTCTCCTCCTGCCCTCAGTCTTCTCCAGCATCAGTCTTCTCCAGTGAGTCAGCTGTTTGCATCAGGTGGCCAAAGTATTGAAGCTTCAGTTTCAGCATCAGTCCTTCCAATGACTATTCAGGCTGATTTTTTTTTTTTTTTTAGGATTGACTGGTTTGACCTCCTTGCTGTCCCGGGGACTCTCAAGAGTCTTCTTCGGCACCACTATTCAAAAGCATCAATTCTTTAGCATTCAGCCTTCTTTATGGTTCAAGTCTCACATCCCAAATATGGGAATACCAGACCACCTTACCTGCCTCCTGAGAAATCTATATGCAGGTCAAGAAGCAACAGTTATAAACAGACATGGAACAACAAATTGATTCCAGATTGGGAAAGGAGTATGTCAAGACTGTATATTGTCACCCTGCTTATTTAACTTATATTTAGAGTACATTATGCGAAATGCTGGGCTGAATGAAGCACAAGATGGAATCAAGATTGCTGGGAGAAATATCAGTAACCTCAGATATGCTGATGCCACCACCCTTATGGCAGAAAGCGAAGAAGAACTAAAGAGCCTCTTATTGAAAATGAAAGAGAGTGAAAAAACTGGCTTAAAACTCAACATTCAAAAAACTAAGATCATGGCATCTGGTCCCAGATTTACCCAAGGGAAATGAAAAATTGTATCCCCCTACAAAAACCTGTATGTAAATATTTATGGTGGCTTTATTCATAATTGTTCAAAACGGAAAACAGGAACACAAATATCCATCAGCTTGTAGATGTTATTAATAAGTACACACGGTACATCCATACAATGAGATACTTCTTAGCAATAAAAAAGAGTGGGCTACTGATATTTGCAACAACAGGGATGACTCTCAGAGGCATTATACTGGTGGTAGTGGTGGTGGTCAGTGTGCTGCCCCATGGACTGCAGCCCGCCGGGCTCCTCTGTCCAGGGGATTCCCTGGCGAGAGTACTGGAGTGGGGTGCCATGTCCTTCTCCAGGGCATCTTCCCAATCCAGGGATCAAACCCGTGTCTCCTGCATTGGCAGGCGGTCTCCTGCATTGTAGGCAGATTCTTTACCGGTCAGCCAGCAGGGAAGCCCCAAATTATACCCGTGGTGTTGGAGATTTCCAGTTGCTCTGCATCCATGCCTGCACTTCTCAGTCTTTAATTTTGACCCTTCTAATAAGAGTGTCATGGTACCTTACTGTGCCTTTAATTTGTATTTCTTTAAGGACTCATGTTGAGCATTTCGTCATTTGCCATCCATAAGTCGTCTTCAGTGAATGCATATTCACATATTTTACCCATTTTTAATTGCATTATTTGTATGGTTCTTGAGTTGTAAGAATTTTTTTTAATAAGTGATTAAAAATGGTATTAATACAAATTTATTTTTCTAAGTAAAAATCATTACTTTTATGAATCATAAAATGAGCGAAAATGAAGCTCTTCTGATGAACACAAAAATCTGAAATCAAAGGTCAGGGAACTACATTCTTATATTAACATTCAATTTTTTTATTTTGGCTGGAATTGTAAAAGTTCTTTTTAACTTTCAAGTCCTGTATCAGATACATGTTTTGCAAATATTTTCTCCCAATCTCTGAGTTATCTTTCGTTTTCTTAAGGGTATCTTTTCAAGAAATTTTCAATTTAGATTAAGTCCTATTTATAGATTTTCTTTTATGGTTCTTCTCCTTTGTCTAATCTCAGAAATCTTTGCCTAACATTCCCTTTCTTTTTCTAAAATTGCCCTATGCATTGGAGTATCTGACAGTTGCATGTGGCTATTAAACAATTCAATTGTATTTATTTTAATTAATTAAATTTTAAATTAAAAGCTGATAATGAATTCTGTTACTGAGGAAATTTTAAGTACATTCAGAAGATCTAACTGAAATTAAATTTCAAAATAAGACTTAAAAATGACGTTACCATTCAGTTCAGTTCAGTTGCTCAGTCATGTCCGACTCTTTGCAACCCCATGAATCACAGCACACCAGGCCTCCCTGTCCATCACCAACTCCCAGAGTTCACCTATACTCATGTCCATCGAGTTGGTGATGCCATCAAGCCATCTCATCCTCTGTCATCCCCTTCTCCTCCTGCCCACAATCCCTCCCAGCATCAGGATCTTTTCCAGAGAGTCAGCTCTTCGCATGAGGTAGCCAAAGTATTTGAGTTTCAGCCTCAGCATCAGTCCTTCCAGTGAACACTCAGGACTGGTCTAATTTAGGATGGACTGATTGGATCTCCTTGCAGTCCAAGGGATTCTCAAGAGTCTACTCCAGCACCGCAGTTCAAATGCATCAATTCTTCGGTGCTCAGCTTTCTTTATAGTCCAACTCTCACATCCATACATGACCACTGGAAAAACCATAGCCTTGACTAGACAGTATATTGTCACCCTGCTTATTTAACTTATATGCAGAGTACATCATGAGAAACATCCTTTGCTTTTCACTTCTCTTCTTTTCACAGCTATTTGTAAGGCCTCCCCAGACAGCCATTTTGCTTTTTTGCATTTCTTTTCCATGGGGATGGTCTTGATCCCTGTCTCCTGTACAATGTCACGAACCTCATTCCATAGTTCATCAGGCACTCTGTCTTATCAGATCTAGTCCCTTAAATCTATTTCTCACTTCCACTGTATAATCATAAGGGATTTGATTTAGGTCATACCTGAATGGTCTAGTGGTTTTCCCTACTTTCTTCAATTTAAGTCTGAATTTGGCAATAAGGAGTTCATGATCTGAGCCACAGTCAGCTCCTGGTCTTGTTTTTGCTGAATGTATAGAGCTTCTCCATCTTTGGCTGCATAGAGTATCATCAATCTGATTTCGGTGTTGACCATCTGGTGATGTCCATGTGTAGAGTCTTCTCTTGTGTTGTTGGAAGAGGGTGTTTGCTATGATCAGAGCATTCTCTTGGCAAAACTCTACTAGCCTTTGCCCTCCTTCATTCCGTATTCCAAGGCCAAATTTGCCTGTGGTCAGGGGAGGCGGCTGAGAGGAGCTACCGCCCTCCTGAGGTCAAGGACTTTACCATTAGGAAATACCATATGTTTTAAAGGCTTAAGTATACGAATGTACAAGCTCTCAGAAGTATGGAAATAACTCTGTTGGCCATCTTAATTAACTAGTTGAATGCTCTCCCTTTCAATGCAGTAGACCCCGGTTTGATTCCTGGGTCAAGAAGATCCGCTGGAGAAGGGATAGGCCACCCACTTCTGTATTCTTGGGCTTCCTTTGTGGCTCAGCTGGTAAAGAATCCACCTGTAATGTGGGAGACCTGGTTTCGGAAGATTCCCTGGAGAATGGAAAGGCTACCCACTCCAGTATTCTGGCATGGAGACTTCCATGGACTATATAGTCCATGAGGTCGCAAAGAGTCAGACATGACTGAGCTACTTTCACTTCACTTTTTCTTGGTCTATTCCAACTGTCTTAGAAATAACATAGCCAGAGTTAGATAGTGGTACAACAAGGAAACAGTATTGAAGGATAAATTAGAAGAGATTACTAGAGAAAAATAGGGAAATTTTTATTGCTAAGATTCTTGGATTTTTTTTCTATCCCAACTATCCTATCCATATTAACTCTATTGCTCTTACTATAATGCACTGTTTTATTTATATAAAACTTCTAATGTATTAGTGGAATGATTTAAGAGAAAATGTTTGGAACTTGTAGCGGTTTGAGTGCAAAATCAGTCTGTTGTTCACTGTGTGACCTTGAGGTGAAGTCGCTCAGTCGTGTCCGACTCTTTGCGACCCCGTGGACTGTAACCTCCTAGGCTTCTCCGCCCATGGGATTCTCCAGGCAAGAATACTGGAGTGGATTGCCATTTCCTTCTCCAGGGGATCTTCCCGACCCAGGGATCGAACCCAGGTATCTGACAATCAAGTTGATATTGATAGTGAAAGGTTGTTGTTGAATCACGCAAAGACGCTGGGATTCTTGGGGCCCAGAGGAGAAGAATTCAATCCGGGGCCAGAGAAGAGGCTTGATCACTCAGAGC
This sequence comes from Cephalophus harveyi, assembly GCA_006410635.1. Taxonomy (NCBI): domain Eukaryota; kingdom Metazoa; phylum Chordata; class Mammalia; order Artiodactyla; family Bovidae; genus Cephalophus; species Cephalophus harveyi. The sequence goes on from SJYT01056690.1 coordinate 619,385, forward strand.
TTTTGTGTAATAAAGTTTTATTAAAGTATAAAGGAGATAGAGAAAGCTTCTGATATAGGCATCAGAAGGGGGCAGAAAGAGCACCCCTCTGCTAGTCTTCAGCTGGATGTTACATAGTCACTGCCTCTGCTGCTGCTAAGTCGCTTCAGTCGTGTCCGACTCTGTGCGACCCCAAAGACAGCAGCCCACCAGGCTCCCCCGTCCCTGAAATTCTCCAGGCAAGAATACTGGAGTGGGTTGCCATTTCCTAGCAGTGTGTTAATGAAAGGAATGTCTTAAAACTCAGAATGGCACCAGACCTGTCACCCATAAGATGCATTTTGGGATAATCTTGGTACCAAATGTTTCATCCCGGGCCATAAAATGATTAACTTGAATCTTGAGGAAGGGCTGGATGGCATCACTGACTCCATGGACGTGAGTCTGAGTGAACTCCGGGAGTTGGTGATGGACACAGAGGCCTGGCGTGCTGCGATTCATGGGGTCGCAGAGTCGGACACAACTGAGCAACTGAACTGAACTGAAGAAGGGCAGATCACCATACAAATAATTTCATTTACATAGATTAGGGGAACAATATCTGAGTATAACATACTGGTTTGTCAAGTAGGTTCTGAGCCAAAAGGCGGAACCAATTTGAAGACAGACTTTGGGGTAAATGCATAGTACATTAGCATAGCTTAAGACAAACATTTCCATTAGAAAAAGGCGTTGGTTATCTCTAGGTTTGAGAATAATTAACTTCAGGTGAAACCGAGTGTCATTTTGGCAAGACAGTATCTTAAAAGAAACCTTTAAATTTGTATCAGTTTGGCTAGTTTGTTTCCTCATGCTGCTTAAGAGAGAGAAAAATGTCTGACACTTGCAGGCTATTTTCTCCATTCGGAAACCCCTGACCTTCCTGCCTGTTACCCTCTCAATAGTATTTATTTCATTCAGTTTGGGGGTAAGAGCTAATTTAATATTGGGTAGAAAATGTTTGTCAGTAATTCTTATTGTTACTGGAGGTAATTCATACAATGATATTTTCAATTCCTGTTCCTTTCTAAGCAAGGGTCTACTTTTATTTTTAGAATTCATTTTCAGATGTCAGCATTGATGTTTATTTTTATGAATATGTATTCTTTATAAATATAGCTATCAGATTACTGTAACATTTCTGGTAATTAGATAATTATCAATAGCATTTGAAAATTTTCTCATAAAATTAAAAAGCCTTGCTGAATCTCACTAGAGAAATGTTTTGCCAAAGTTCAGAGAGCATCAAGGAGTTTATTAAAGTTACTAACATAATCTCAAAACTTGAGATAAAAATCTGGGTGGTATCTGTTTCTTTCCTTCCTCCAAGGCAATATCTACTGAATTTTGTGAGATAGCATTCTCACTTTATTCCATTGCTATTGCCATGCCAGTAGTTGTAAGTCATGTTCCCTTTGCATCTGGACCAGTATAAAATCAATCAAAATTAAAATCATGAACCATTATCACTAGTAGTTCCTTGAAAATTAACAAACATACCTGGGAAACGCTATACTAATATTCAAATAGTTTATTAAACTCTGGTAGATTTTGCATTTGTACACTGTATCACTTCTGTTATTTAAAAAAGGGCACTACAAATTTTGACAATAGTAGGAAAGGTATATTACAGAATTCTAATATCTGCAGAAGCATCGATAACAATACAGAAAAACACTCTTGCCCTCATTACTAATGTTAAACAGATCTTGACAGTTGGCCTCTTTACTTTTTTTGGATCAGATCTTCTTCCTCTTCTCCCCACTTTTGATATAAGTCGTATCTAAAGGCAATATTCCCAATCTTCACTTTTCCTCTCTCTCCAGAAGTTGCTTGTTTCCTCAAGTTGATGTGTATCATACGCACGCATGGCTTGATTAGTGTATGTTACAGTGCATATATATATATATTCAGTATTATTGGTGTCTTAGCTGCTAAGTCCTGTCCTACTCTTTGCGACCCCATGGACTGTAGCCCACCAGGCTCCTCTGTCCACGGGATTTCCCAAGCAAGTATACTGAAGTGGGTTGCCATTTTCTTCTTCAAGGGATCCTCCCCACCCAGGGATCCTCCGCACCCAGGGTCTCCTGCCTTACAGGTGGATTCTTTACCAACTGAGCCACCAGGGCAGCCCTCAGTATTGTTAGGTGTTGCCAGATTATTCTCCAGAGCGATTATACCAATTTATACTCCAGTTTGACTACCTTCTTTCCAAAATATAATATCATCAGTCTAATTTTAGTCTCTTGAAATTGTCTTATTCAGCTTATCAAATCCTATTTTGTATGTCCTTGATGCTGGTGGTACTGAGCTTCTTTATATCTTTGTTTATTGACCCCTTTTGTTTCCCTATTTCTGTTGGATTTTTAAATCTTTTTATTGTTGTTAATTTGAATGAGCTTTTTGTACTGAATAGGTTACCAGTGCTTTTTAAAAATTACATATTTTTGGAAATACCTTCTCTCAATCTCTGGCTTGTGTTTCCTCTCTGTTAGTTGTCGCTTTTGAAGGCTTTCATTTTAAAGTCAAATATATGAATCTTTGTCTTACATTTTGTGCTTCTTATCTCTTTAAGAAATTCCCCACTATCCCAGAGTGATAAGGTGTTATCCTCTTTCCATTTTATTTTACATTGCAAATTGTGAAGTTTTTGTCTTCTTAAGTCATCTGGAATTAATTTTTTTTGTGTGGTATGAAGTAATTATTCCAAGTAGGTTCCAACTGTTCCCAGCACTCCATATATTGGTAATGCTGCTTTTATTGTTAGACTCCCAAGACATGCATGTACCTCTTTTCTGGACTGTTGATTCCTTTACCGCTTGTCCATTAGCTATTTTAGTGCAACATCTTACTGTTAATTACTCAGTAGTAAGTGGTAATGTCAGAAAATTTAAATCTTCTCTAATAGTTATTCTTCAGTATATTTTTAGCTAATCTTAGCTCTTAATTGACTCTTTCATATGATTCTTAATTTCTATAAACAGTGGATTTATGAGAACTGATTTTTTTCAAGTAGATTTGTTTTGAGGAATTGGCTCCTTTCGTGCTGAGTATACGAACCTTGCAGTGGTTTACTTTCAAGCTTTCCCTCCCATCCTTTGTGCTGTGGTGGTCACACATTTTTATACATTATAAACTCCACACCATATTGTTGCCATTTTTTCCTTTAGAGACTTATTTATATTTTTAAACAATTTTAAAAGTAGCTTTTAAAATGTGCATTTATTTCCACCATTTCCAGAGTTCTTCACTTTTTTGGTATAAATTCTTTCTTCCTAAAGAGCATCCTTAACATTTTTATAACAGTCTGCTGGCAGTGAATTCTCTCCCCTTTTATTTGTCTCATAGAGTCTTTTTTTTCCAACTAAGTCCCCTGTTTTTATACTTTTTTTTCTTCCAGCTTTATTGAAATATAATTGACATACATTACTGTGTAAGTTAAGGTGTACAGCATGATTTAACTTACGTATGTCACAAGATGATGACCACAATAAATTTAGTGAACATCCATCATCTCATATAGATATAAAATTGAAGAAATAGAAAAGAAAAAATTTTCCTTGTGATGAGAACTCTTAGAATTTACTCTTATCAACTTTTATGTATAACAAACAGCAGTGTTAATTTTATTTATCATGTTTTATATTATATTCCTAGTACTTATTTATCTTATAACTGGAAGCTTGTAATTTTTGACCACCTTCATCCAATCCTTCCTCCTCCCACTGCTTTGCCTGTGGCAACAACAGATTTGACCTCTTTTTCTGTGAGTTTGTTTCTTTCTGAAGTATAATTTACCTATAATTATTGGCCCCCATTACATGTCATAGTGATTCAAATATTTCTATGTATTTCAAATGTATTTCAAAATGATCACCAGAATAAGTCTAGTACCATCTGTCGCCATACAAATATATTACATAATTATTGGTTATATTCCCCACACTGTACACCTCAAACCCATGACTCATTCATTTTGCATCTGGAAGTTTGAACCTCTTAATCTCCCTCACTTATTGTTTCTGTTTTTTACAACAGCTTATTATCTTTCCAATTTTTAAGGAGAGTTTTATACGTTGGTTTTTTTTTTTTTTTTACACTTTTTTTTTTTTTACTTTTATGATGCGTTTAAATTTTTACCATATACACATGGTATTCTCATTTTAATTCTTTTTACTTTTACTGAATGTTCATTGCTGATATGTAAGAACTCAGTTAATTTTGGTAGGCTGATTTTTTTTTGTATCCAGCAGTCTTGATGAACTCTATTAGTTGTAGTAGATTTTCTTCAGAATGTCTTATAGCATATCATCTGTGGACAGTGACATTTTTATTTCTCCACTTCTAACCATTTTATCTTTTATTTTTCTTGTCTTATTGCATTATATATCATTTTCAGTATAGTATTGAATTTAAGCAGTCATAGTGGACATCCTTTTGTTCTTGACATTCAGGAAACTGTTTCTTATGATTCATCATCAACTATGATGTAGAATTTGGTTAGCAACTTAACAGATTAAAGAAATATTCTTCTGTTTATAGTTTGGTGAGACTTTTTGCCTTTATAATGATATTGAGTTTTTCAAATACATTTTTTCAATCTTTTGGGTTTTGTTTTTCCCTATATTCATTTGTATGTTAATTATACTCATTGGTTTTCTAATGTTGTACCAAGAAGGAAAAGCATTTCATTAAAACCAGTTTGCTAGAAATATTTTTTTAATGTCGTATTTGAATCAGAAAGAACTAAAGTTTATTTCACTGCCAGAGAGAGAAAACTGAACCGCTTCTCTCTGCTTGCAGATATCCACAGTGAATATATGAGTTGGCTAAACAGAAAATTGAGAAAGGGAAAAAATGATGACGATGATGTCATTTACAGCTTACTTCCTTAACGCTGTTACCTATAAAAAAAAGTTCCTTTATGGTGTGTAAAATTCTCCCAAACAAGATTAAAGAGCTTTTGACACTAGCTCAACCTAAAGGTTACATCACAGAGCTTTAAAAACAGTTTCATCAGTAAAACTACTTTACAGCAAGAGAATTCTATCATCTTTAATGTATTTATTTCTTTTACTTTTGGAATGAAAGGGGAAAGCCAACAGAAAAAAATTACTGTTTATGGTAGACTGCAGACATATTTAATAATTTTATCTTTGCTTTGCCTTACCTTAGCCAGCTAACTAATTTTTTTGTTCAGAACACTAGATTATACATTCAGTCTACATTCTTACCAACTCAAACTAGGGCCTTTCAGGGCATGGCATCTCTGCCGCTGTTTTCTGGTCTGTGCCGTCCCTTGCTCTTTGTGTGCTGTGGCATGCAGTGGTGGTGAAGTGCTCTGTGTCCAGATCTTAATCTCCTGGGTTCACATGTTGGCACAGCCTCTACAGCTTTCAGTTCAGTTCAGTTGCTCAGTCGTGTCCGACTCTTTGTGACCCCATGAATCACCTGTCTCTTATACACATCTAGATGTGTATAAGAGACAGGTGTGTGTGTGTGTGTGTGATGAAGTTAGCATCTCAATAAGTTAGCAAAAGATTTAATAAACGGTTTAAGGTCAATACACTATGGATTTAATATTAAATTCTGCATTAATTCAAGACATATTTAATTCTGAATATTCATTAGAATATTTCTATCTTTCCAAATGAGTCAGTTCTTCACATCAGGTGGCCAAAGTATTGGAATTTCAGCTTCAGTATCACACCTTCCAATGAATATTCAGGACAGATTTCCTTTAGGATTGACAGGGTGGATCTCCTGCAGTCCAAGGGAGTCTCAAGAGTCTTCTCCAAAACCACAGTTCAAAAACATCAATACTTCGGCACTCAACTTTCTTTATATTCCAGCTCTCACATCCATATATGACTACTGGAAAAACCACAGCTTTGACTATACAGACCTTTGTTGGCAAAGTAATGTTTCTGGTTTTAAATATGCTATCTAGGTTGGTCATAGCTTAACAGCTTTGGGACCTCACAATTTCTGTGCTGCATTTTCTTCATCTGTAAAATGGGAATATAGTGTCTACCTCATAGCATTCCTGGGAGGATTAAAGGAGTTAAATGTAAAGTTCTTGCAGACTGCCTGACATTTAATAAATACCGTATCATAATAACTCTATGTATTATCATCATTTTAAAGAAGACTAGGAAAGAGGAGTACATATGTGATGTTTCAGTCCATCGTTCTCTCTGCAAAAGACAGACAGACTTCTCAAAGCCAGTTCACTAAACTTGAATTTGCCATATGATGAAATTGCCAAGTTGACCTTACATACTAATCTGACAAATTCTTTATTTTTTATTTGTTTAATTGAGATATAGTTGATTTGCCAAATTTTGTTGTTGTTGTTAATGCAGTTTACAGTAATTCATATGGCTTTTAAAAATTTCTGTGAGGCCAGATTGGCTAGTTGTCATTTTGTGTTCATAGCAGCTTTTTAAAATTAAAGACTTTTAAATTTCCTGAAACCTGAGGTCATAATATGAGTCTTCCTAATAACAGTTGTAATATTCAGAAACATATATTTCAAAACCAGAAACTGCCCCCCTCCCTCCAACCCCTACCACCACCAAGGGCTGTGTACCTCAATGAAAGGAGTACTAGAAAAATACCATTTGCTTGTTCAAGAGGTCAGTGAGGAAGATTGCCTCTGCAAGGAGCTGGGGCCAGTGCTTTGAGAGTCTAAAATCTGATTTGTCTGCTCCTCTGTAAGTATAAATAGTCAAGCTGAGAAATCAGCTTAAAGATTGATCTCAAGGTGGTGATACATAGAATTCCCACAGATGTACCCCACCAAAGATGGGCTCACCATCCAAAAATTTAAAACAACAGTAATGAAATCCATTATCAATTTGAATCTTCAAACCTAAGAACTTCAGACAATTGTACAATCTGATGGAGAGTCTAAAATTAAAACATTAAAATGATCAAAGACATAAATGAAGATATCAAACCTGTGAAGAGACCAAGATGTTATTTTTAAAAAAAGAGAACTTCTAGAAATGAAAAGTATTCAGTGAAAAGAAAATTTCAGTAGAGGAGTTTAAATAGCAGATATACAACAATAGGAAGGAATTAGTGAATTAAGACAAGAGCTGAGAAAAGTATCCAGAGTGGAATATACAGAGCTCAAAAAGCAAAATATGAAAGGATAATTCAGTTACAGAGACAGTAAAATGAAACATTGCAACATACATTTAATAGGCATTTCACTAGTAGAAGCTAGGAAGAATGCGGTAGAGGTAGTATTAAAAAGGATGAAGGCTAACAGTGTTTTTTACAGCTGTGAAAGACAAGTCCTTATATGTTAGAAGCATAATTCCCTCCCCCCCAAAAAATACCAATGTACATCTTAATAAAATACCAAAACACTATTGGCAAAGAGATTTGAATAGCCGCCTATAATGGATTACCAGTTAGACTAGCAGCAGATTTCTCACTAGCCCTAAGAGTTGCCAGGGGACAGTTGGATTAATAAATTTACTATTAAAGGTAGTTTGCTATCTTGTAATTCCACCACCATGACTATTGAGGAGTAAAGTCTAAATTAAGAAATTTCCAGGAGGAGCCTGGTGGGCTGCAGTCCATGGGGTCGCTGAGTCGGACACGACTGAGCGACTTCACTTTCACTTCTCACTTTCATGCATTGGAGAAGGAAATGGCAACCCACTCCAGTGTTCTTGCCTGGAGAATCCCAGGGACGGGGGAGCCTGGTGGGCTACCGTCTATGGGGTCACACAGAGTCGGACACGACTGAAGTGACTTAGCAGCTTAGCAGCAGACTAGTAATGACTAAGAGTTTACCATCTGAAGGAAATAGACTAAAGGATGTACTTCAGGAAAAAGGGAATTGGCCCTAAAAGAGAGAAATGAGATACAAGAATCATGGTGAACAAAGAAGTTGGTTAAGATGACGGTAAATAATCATTAACTGTTAAAAAAGTGTAGAATAATTCACTGACTCTACAATACTGTTGTTAGGGTATATCTTTTTTTAATTTGCATAGCACTGAGAGAAAGCAGAGTTAAATCCTGACAAGTTGCTTTAATGATTGTGTTCATTGGTACGTTAATCTGACACAAACTTCTCATTCCTTTTAAATTTTTGTTACCCAGTTCAAGTGAAGTTGCAGTTGTCTTCATTAAGCTTTGCTTCAAATGCGATAGAGAATCCTTTTGTACATATGTTAGTTATGGACTATAGCAAAGTTTCATCAGTTTTGAAATAGTTTCCATAGTAGAAAAAAGTCAGTAACAACTAAAACTCAAGAAATAATAGTATAATGATATTACTGAGAAATAACTAGAAGAAATAGCTCACAAGTAGTTGCTTCCTGAATTTGGTGATTCACTTTTAGCTATGTATATGTAAATTTCATTTTAAAAAACACATGACTGATTCACTGAAGGGAAATTTGATATAGCTATAGTATTATTTAGAAATAAATCTAAAAATAGATTTTGAGACAGAGAGCATTACATAATGATAAAACATTCAATAGTAATTTTGATTATGTAGCAGTGTAGCCTCAATATGTAAAAAGCAAAATAGGACAGAATTTCAAAAAGAAAACAACTTCTTTTCTCCTAAGGCTCAAAAGTAGGTAAAGATATAGGAGATTTAGGTAAGATAATAAACTTGATCTACTCTGTATACAATTAGATTACATATTTCCAGTTTTCATGCACACTGGTTCATTTATAAAAAATCAACCATTCACACTATACTGTTACAAAGCAAGTTTCAATAAATATCAGAAAGTATGTATAAAATCTATTCCCTGCCCACAAGAAAATTAGAAATCAATTACCAGAAGATAACTGTTACCACCTTTATATTTGAAAGTGAAACCAAACACATGTACGTATACAACACACAATGCTTTGTGGCTCAAAGCAGAAATCACAATAGAAGTCACATAGTCCTTAGAAATGGATAAATTGAAAACTCAATGTGAATTTGAAAAATGCCTCCAGAGCATCACTTAGAGAGCTATCTGTAGCCTGAATGCATAACTTAATGGGCTACACTGCACATCCAACTGCAGGAATTTTTACAGATAAAACTTGAACAATAAAACCAAGAGTAGAAATTGAAAAGCAAAGATATATTTATGTTAATGATAATTGATTAGTTGGTTTTGAACTAAAGGAATAAAACATCTTAAACTGTAAAGGAAGAGCAAAAAAATTAAAGAGAAATCAGTGCATTGCTTCCGGCTCAGAAAAATGTTATTATGTAGTAGAAATGGCAGCATTCCCTAAATACATAGCTTAAATGTAGCCTCCATTAAGATCCTTGGGAAAACTGTTTTAGTACTGAGGTCTTCATTCTAACTTTTTTTCGAATATTTCAGTATAGTAAAAACTACAGCATTGAGGGCAAAAATGGGAAACAACCAAAAAAGGAGAGTGGACAAAATAGAGATTTCAGAAATAGATATATATTATTACAGGACTTGGAGGTGCTAAAAACTAAAGATGAGTTAAAGGTGGAAGAAGTTACATTCAATGAATTTTGCTGTGACATTTAGAAAAATGGAATCGTGTTTTTGTCTCAGTTGTGGATAAGAGATAGATTTAAGACTCTTTATGAAAACAGTATTTTCAGAGATCGGGTTGGTTTGTCAGCACAGTAGCTATTCTGCAGAAGTGTGTCAACATCAAAAGGAAGGCAGTGAAGAGAAGCGCAGAAAATGGACAGATGTTAAATCTGAGTGATGGGAGTTTATTGTACTAATTTTGCTTACTTGTGTGTTTGAAATTTTTTCCATAATAAAACGGTTTTAAAGGAAAGTAAGAGAATTGGAAATATGTTTACTAAGTATAATTGATAAAAAAAAAAAAACTTACCCCCAAAATTTCAATAATTCTAAAAAAAAATAAAAATTATAAAACCTTATGTTTGCTAGAATATTCACTTTTGCAGTAGTAACTGTTATCTTCCTGGAGGGAAAACTAGCAATAGAAAAATACTTGTAAAATTGTTCGTTCACTTTACCTAGTCTTTTTAATTTTTAATTGATTGGCTGGATCATCGTTGCTGCATGCAGGCTTTCTCTAGTTGCACAAATCAGGGGCTACAGAAGGTGTGGCTTGTGGACTTAGTTGCTCATGCGGAATCCTAGTTCCCAGACCAGGGATTGAACTCATGTCTCCTGCATTGGCAGGTGAATTCTTAACCAGTTGGACCACTAGGGATGTCCCTGCCTAGTCTCATGGGACACACAGATGTCTAAAACATTAGTGAATCCCACAGTGAAATAGAATTTATTCTTTAAAATGCTGTAAATTTAGGTGTCCCCCCCAAAAAATATTTCGGTAGCCTCTTCAGCCCCTTCTGTAACTACAGTAACAATGAATACACACTATATGTCAGGTCCTGTACCTATTCATTTAGTCCTCACAACTTTAGGAGGGTAGCGTTTATTACTGCATCTTGCAGATAAGGAAACTGTATCTTTGCAAAGTTAAGTAATTTTCCCAAAATCACATGTTAATAATGAGCATGACCAGTTTTTGAGCCCAGGCATTGTTGCTTCAAACTCCCTGCTTTAAATCATTTCTTCAAACTGCCTCTCCTAACTAAAGCATTTATCAAGTAGTTGATTTCCTGTGTAGGGTCATTTAATTGCTCCTAGATAGCCACTGCTAACATTTACTAGCTTCTGTTTTGGTAGATTCCAGACGGTTTTGACCGTAATGCTAATGGGACTAAGCAGTATAACGGATCTTCTGCTGTATGACTGATGACATTGTAAATAGGCACAGCCTTTTTTGGAAAACATTTTGGCAGCATATTTCAAGAGCCATAAAATGCTCGTATTTTTTTGACCTAGTTAATGCCTCTTCTGGGAATCCTCTGAAGAAACAGTCCTGAAGAGTCTTGAAGAAAAGCCTTGAGTGCTAAAGTTAACACTGCAGCCATGTTTGTGATAGAGCAACCTAAAGTGACCCTAAATGTTCAACAGCAAGAGAAGGATTAAACAAGTGATGGTGTATTTTTTTTTAGGCAGCCAGTAAAGATGAAGTACGATGTAACGACAGACAAAGAAAACACAGCTGTCAGTCTTAGGAGCAGCACACAGAGCAGTAGTGCACTAAAATTATAGCTTTTGCAAGTATGAAAAAAGTCAGGGGCTGGGAAGATGCTGGTGAGGAGCATTTTTCAAGGTTTTTGTCATCTTTTTTCTAATTATAAAGTCACGTGATTACTTACTGTTTTTGTGCATTACTCTCATAAGCCTCACTAGATTATCATCTACTTGGTGATTGTTCACGACTGCACATTGGAAACAGGCAGAGAGCATCAGCGGAGCAGGAAAACTTCGGGAACCTTGCCAGGGGGCTCATTGGCTGGTGACGATCACTCTTGTCTCAGAGGACTGAGCTGACCCTCACAAAGTGAGCAGTGCGGTTTAGGAAGCAGGAGTAAGATCTCTGGAGTCGGGAGAACTTGCTGTGTGTCTTTGGCTCTCTTCTCAGCCCCTTCAACTGTGTAAAAAGCTCTATTTCCTGACTCACAAAATTGGAGCTACTGACATCAAAGTCTGGCACTCTTAGTAGATGCTCTGGAAGTGTCTTGCAGTTGGTTATGGCCCTTATGAAGTGGTCCTGGTCTTTTTTCATCCTTGGATGACAGGAGCAGTTAGATGGCTGACTTCCTTTGCCTGAAATCTTCTGAGCAGCAGCTTTGCCATGTCCATTTTCTGTCTTCTGCTGCAGCTTGTTATCCATGATTTAAAGATGAAGATCAAAAAGATTTTGTCGTTCGATGTGGCTGGCTAAATTTTCAGCTTTGTTTTAGTTATATATATATTTCTGATTATAAAAGTATGGTAAATGCTGGTATCAAACATTGAGAAGATGCAAAAGCTGAAAGAAGAAAATTACACTAATCTTTCTACCCAGAAATAATCATTAGATACATTCCAGTTCTTTTCTTTTTAGGTTTTTCTGAATATCTGTTTTTTTCGGTGTTTTTTTTTGTTTTTTTTTTAATATAGGAGAACTCTTATTAGAACCCCTGTTATGTTTGGGGCAGGTTTAACAGGTTGCTCTGTGTTCATTTTGAGATAGTTTATCTTTAACAAATATATGATTCCTAGATAAGTATGAAGACCAAGCTGACAATAGGTAACAGTTGGAGAAAGGGCGGGGGTGGATGGCTCTGCCTTGATTAGTTGGAAAATATATTCTGTAGTTCTGATAGCTCTTAAAGGATGAACTTACAGGTAAAGTATAATTACCCAAATCATGCTTCCTGGACTTTTTTAGTACTTTCTTGCTACTGTTTTTATTGTAAGTAACCCTGTACTATTTTAGGCCATGAGTTGTGAATTATACAATGAAAAATGCGATTATCTTATATAAACTTGGAATGAAGAAGCTTGCAAGGGACTTCCCTGGCAGTCCAGTGGACAGGACTCTGCACTTCCACTACAAGGGACCTGGGCTCGATCCCTGGTTGGGGAACTAAAATCTGGAAGCCACACAGCCTGGCCAGAAAAGAAGCTTACAAAATACCCAAAATTTCTTGGCTCTGGGCCTTATCAGTTTTAAAAACTCATCAGTTCCTATACTGTCTTCTGGAAAAAAGTAGGAAATGTATCCAGTGATAGAAGCAGCAGAGCAACCAGAAGCTGTAACGGCTTAGCCGGAGCTGTGGTGGTCACGTGGGAGCCAGCACTGATGTTGCTTTACCCTGTATGTGATGGGTCCTCAGTCATGGCCGACTCTGGGCAGCCCCACGGACTGTAGCTCACCAGGCTCCTCTGTCCATGGGATTCTCCAGGCAAGAGTACCAGAGCAGGTTGCCATTTCCTTCTCCAGGGCATCTTCCTGAACCTAGGGATTGAAACCATGTCTCCTGCATTGGCAGGTAGATTCTTTACCACTGTGACACCTGGGAAGTCCCACTTTACCCTGATTTTTACTTAAATCAGAAAGAAAGAATGTGTCTGTCCAGAGATGAAGAACATTGATCCTTCCATTTTCTGGACTTTGCTGTTCAAGAGAGGCTTCTATAAGATGACTTAAAAAGTGAGAGAAAAGGTCTTTTTTCTCTTCTTTCATTTTTTTCTTTGGAGCAGCAGTCAAGTTATAAAAGGTGACACAGAGTCCATCCCAAATAAATGATTCTCAGTGTGGTGCATCTGTCATCTCCACTCCATAGAGGAAGACAGGAAGAGTGTGTGAAGTCGGTGTGTTGGTTTGCCCTGTCACCTTGGTGGCTCATGTCCCTTTGACCTCTGAGGTCTGCTGCCACAAGCAGGAGGCTCCTGATTTGTTGGGAGTTGGTGTTCGTCACTCCCGCCTGGTATCTGCACATCAGGGAGGTCATTTGTCCTGACAAGGCTGAGCCATTAGGAGCCCTTACCCTAAGGCTTGTTTTTTGACCTTTCCCCAGTGTTGCCTCCTAAAGGAAAGTCACCTGACTGACTTACAGAGGAGAAAACTTAATCTGTAGCACAGTTTGAGATTCCAGCTTAGAATTTAATTTGACTTTACACAGTGGACAGGACTGAGCGACTTTGACTTTATTTCACTTTCACACAGTACTTAGGTATGATGGGATAGGGGGAATTTGAATGTGTCATGTGAGAATGGAGCAGAGAACTGCAGCCTGGAAAGCATCTATTTGGAATAACCTTGGCCCCTCCAAAACTCTGCTTGCCTGAGATGTAAACTGGCACCCTACAAAGAACTGGATAGGATCCGAGGTAGAGAATGCTGAATGTGAGAGGAAGTGGTATCCAGAGCTGAGCTGTGAAAGGGAGGAACCCATATAGAAAGTTAGCTGAATTTACACCCTGTTGTAATGAGAGAAGATGGTCAGCTTTATTTAATTCACTGTATTTTTTAGACTTCTTCTATAACTGATTATTGACAAAAGTTTTTTTTTTTTTTTTTAATCTTTTCAGTATTGCCTATCAGGGCACCCAACCTTACCATGCAATGTGCTCAAATTCAAATCAACCACCATTATGTTGGACTGTGGACTGGACATGACTTCCACCCTCAACTTCCTTCCTTTGCCACTTGTTCAAAGGTATGTACTGATGCATCTGAAATAGACTGAGCTTTAGTTGGCTGAAAAATGGTCCCCAGAAGCATCAAGATTGCAGTGCCCTTTGTGTTGTCCAGAGTTTACTTTGTTCCCTTAAAAACATTCTTAAAATAATATTCTTTGGCTGGGTTGATGGAAAGTGTTGTATTGATTTATTGATTGACTTCTTTATTACAACTTCTTGTGAGCTTCTGTAAAATGTTCCTGCAATTGCTCAGTGCAAGTGAGGTCATGTATATTTCATCTTTCTTGCTAATTCAGGTAGGACGGATAAATGGTCAACTGATAAGCCCCAAGAATTGAATTTTAGAATCATTTGCAAGGACTTGACATCATAAAGCCTGACATTTGTTTTTGGTAGGTATCTATGTATTAGATATCTGTTAGTATCTGATACTGGAGAAGGCAATGGCAACCCACTCCAGTACTCTTGCCTGGAAAATCCCATGGATGGAGGAGCCTGGTAGGCTACAGTCCCTGAGGTTGTGAAGAGTCGGACACAACTGAGCGACTTCACTGTCACTTTTCACTTTCATGCATTGGAGAAGGAAGTGGCAACCCACTCCAGTATTCTTGCCTGGAGAATCCCGGGGACAGAGGAGACTGGTGGGCTGCCATCTATGGGGTCACACAGAGTCGGACACGACTGAAGTGACTTAGCAGCAGCAGCAGCAGTATCTGATACTGATCATCTGTAGATACACAGAATCACATATGAAGCCAAAGTCCTTGTCTTAAAGCAGACAGATTACCCCAAGCCTACAGGCAACACTGTTCACTCTTAAGAAGACCTTGTCTAAGAGATCAGTTTTCCAACTTGCTGCTATTTAGAAGCAGCAATTTATAAAAGAAGCAGATCTTTTTAGAAGCAGATATACTCCCAGTAGCGAAAAGTGATACCGCATGGAGGAAGAGAAACAGAGAAGCTATCTCAAGCAGATTTAAGAACTTAAAAGCTTAACAAGCTAGGTAAACCATCTCATGTGTTCTCATTCACTGCTGAAGAATTCACTGTGTTCAGTGATTATTCATAATGATAACCCATGAACCTTCTAGAAAAGGTATAATTTTAAATGAAGGATTGACTTTTCTCTGAGATAAGGCATACAGTGGTGACTCAGTGGTAAAGAATCCACTTGGCAACGCGGGAAATGCAGGTTCGATCCCTGGGTCGGGAAGATCCCCTGGCGTAGGAAATAGCAACCCACTCCAGTATTCTTGCCTGGGAAATCCGATGGACAGAGGAACCTGGCAGACCACAGTCCATGAGGTTACAAAGAGTCAGACATGACTGAGAGACTAAACAACAACAAAGGCATAAGGTAAGGTGATGGGGACAAGATCAAAGATAATTCCAGATTACATTTTATGCATAACTGATAAAATTCAGTTATAATCACACCCAGCACTTAGAAATACATTTACCATCCACTGATATTATCCAAAAGAGAAAAGAAGTATATTCAGAGTTGATTCACGAACTGTAGGTGTAACGTATATTTCTTGACAAAAATGATGAACAAGTTTTTCCTTATTAAAATAGCCTAACATAAGGAAATCCAACCAGTCCATTCTAAAGGAGATCAGCTCTGGGTGTTCTTTGGAAAGACTGATGCTAAAGCTGAAACTCCAGTACTTTGGCCACCTCATGCGAAGAGTTGACTCATTGGAAAAGACTCTGATGCTGGGAGGGATTGGGGGCAGGAGGAGAAGGGGACGACAGAGGATTAGATGGCTGGATGGCATCACTGACTCGATGGACATGAGTTCGAGTGAACTCCGGGAGTTGGTGATGGACAGGAAAGCCTGGCGTGCTGCGATTCATGGGGTTGCAGAGAGTCAGACATGACTGAGCAACTGAACTAAATACTAAAGAAAACAAAAAGCGGGGTATGCTGAGGGTTCCCAAAAGGGCACCCCCATGCTCTGCAGGGTCATGAGTCATCTAGGTGTTCAAACCTGGGTCGTGCAGACAGTCCTCGCTACATGTTTTCCCTGTCCTGTTCGTTCCCGTCTTTAACCAGTTCTGTGTTCTCAAGTAGATAGAAAATCTGCTTCTACCCTCTCTTCTTGTCGTTGTTTTCTCTCAGAGGGACATTATACTAATGGGATGATTAGCCGGCCGTGGCAGTTCCTCCCAAAAATTGTTTTCATTTGCTCAAAATCTTGGCGATCTACTTGGCTGAAATATTAATAGTATCCCCAGTCCCCCCCCACCTCTTTGTCCTGCTTTGTTTGTCTTCAGAACACTTCTCGTTATATCATACAGACGTATTTGCTTTACATATTGTCTTTCTTCTCTATGAAAGGTAAGTTTTATAAGGGCAGAGATTTTGTTTGCTCTCCGTTGTATCCCCAGTGCCTAAAATAGTTCCTGGTATGCAGTAGCTGCTCAGTAAATATTTGTGATAATGAATGAATCACTTTATCTTCTCTGGCTTTCAACCCTTCTCGCCTCTGAGTCATTTCACTTTTATAATCTTTCCTGTATCTTGAATCTTTCCATCTTGACTTATTCCTTCCCATTTAATTATGCTCAATCACTTCTAACTTAAAATTTTTTTAGATATCTCTCCAACCTTCTCTGAACTCCACTGTCCTCTTCAGCATTCCTCCTCCTCTCCCATCTGCTTTGCCCACACAGCCCACCAGGACATCTCTCACATCTCTCACATCTCTCACATCTCTCACATCTCTCACCGTAAAGTCACAGCTGACTTCCATGTCGTTAGCTATGATACTCAGTTGTCACCCTCATTCTCCTCGGCCATTTAGCATCACTCTCCTCCGTGATCGTGCCATCCTGGTTTTCTTTACTTCCCTGACTCTTCCTCTCCTAGCTCCTTTGGGGATTCAGTTTCCGCCATCTAGCCATCACACATCAGAATTCTAAAGTATTCAGTGCTTAGCCACAGAGCCTCCACCAAGGGAATTTAATAAATGCTCAGGGCCTCGATAACCATCCAGACAGTCACTTGCAAATGTATATTTTTCAGTTAGTAATGCTCTTCTGAGTTCCACATTCATAAATCCAAAATGCACACTTGGCTTCTGTCTTTGGATGTACCTTTGAAACCACTTGAGGACTCAACATGCCCCAAACTGAGATCATGATTAGACTTGGTCCAGAAGAGGAGAACCAACCCTCCCAGACCGGGTCCCGCCCTTTGCTGCCCTGTCTTAGGAAAGGGCATCCTGATAGAAAGGCCAGAGAACTGGGAGTTCCCCTAGGAGCCCCCCTTCTCCCTTCCTGCATCCAGTCTTTCATCTGTCGTTGCTGTTGTTGTATAGTCACTAAGTCATGTCTGACTCTTTTGCGGCCCCATGAACTCTTTTGGGCAGGCTCCTCTGACCATGGGGTTTCCCAGACAAGAATACTAGAGTGGGGATGCCATTTCCTCCTCCAGAGAATCTTCCTGACCCAGGGATTGAACCCAAGTCTCCTGCAGTGGCAGGTGGGTTCTTTACTACTGAGCCACCAGAGAAGCCAAATCTTTCATTGAACCTTGTCATTTTTTACCTCCCAGATAGTGCTCGGATCCCGTCACTTCTCATAAGTGCTACTGTGGTGGTCATCATCCTCTTTTACATGCATTACTGCTGAAGCCTTCTAACCAGTTTCTTCACTTCTGTCCTTGCCTCTGTCTGAATCCAGAGTCTTCTTTTTGTGTAATGTTTTATTTTGGAGTTACTTCAGATTTATGGAAAAGTTGCGAGAATGGTACAAACAATTCCCAATTATTGTTACCAGTTATTGACATTTTATCACATTCACTTTATCACTTCCTCTTAATACATACACATAAAGTTTTTTCTGACCCATTTGAAAGATACAGACATGATGCCTCTTTGCCCCTTAAATACTCAATTTCCTGTTTTATAAGAGGACATTCTCTTACATAACCGCAGCACAATATTCAAAATCCAGAAACTTACATTGATGATATCTTAGAATCTGAGCTGTATTGGGCTTCCCAGATGGCACTAGTTGTAAAAAATCCGCCTGCTAATGCAGCAGACATAAGAAACGGAGTTCACCTCTTACACTGTTGGTGGGAATGCAGACTAGTACAGCCACTGTGGAGAACAGTGTGGAGATTCCCTAAAAAACTGGAAATAGAACTGCCATACGACCCAGCAATCCCACTGCTGGGCATACACACCGAGGAAACCAGAATCGAAAGAGACACGTGTACCCCCATGTTCATCGCAGCACTGTTTACAATAGCCAGGACATGGAAGCAACCTAGATGTCCAACAGCAGACGAATGGGTAAGAAAGCTGTGGTACATATACACAATGGAATATTACTCGGCTATTAAAAAGAATGCATTTGAATCAGTTCTAATGAGGTGGATGAAACTGGAGCCTATTATACAAAGCAAAGTAAGTCAGAAAGAAAAACACCAATATAGTATATTAAAACATATATATGGAATTTAGAAAGATGGTAACGATGACCCTATATGCAAGACAGCAAAAGAGACCTAGATTTAAAGAACAGTCTTTTGGACTCTGTGGGAAAAGGTGAGGGTGGGATGACTTGAGAGAATAACATTGAAACATGTTTATTACCATATGTGAAAAAGATCTCCAGTCCAGGTTCGATGCATGAGACAGGGTGCTCAGGGCTGGTGCACTGGGATGACCCTGAGGGATGGGATGGGGAGGGAGGTGGGAGGGAGGGTCAGGATGGGGAACACACGTCCACCCATGGCTGATTCATGTCAATGTATGGCAAAAACCACCACAATATTGTAAAGTAATTAGCCTCCAATTAAAATAAATTAAAAAAAATTAAAAATTAGAAAGGGAAAAAAAAAGAAACATGGTTCAATCTCTGGGTCAGGAAGATGCCCTGGAGAAGGGCATGGCAACCCACTCCAGTTTTCTTGCCTGGGAAATCCAGTGGACAGAAGAGCCTGGCGGTCTACTGTCCAGGGGGTCTCAAAGAGTTGGACATGGCAGAAGCAACTTAGCACCTTATTTATATTTCCCAAGCTAAAGCGAAAACAATACCCAGTTGTGCATGTGACTGGTGATAGAAGCAAGATCCGATGCTGTAAAGAGCAATACTGCATAGGAACCTGGAATGTCAGGTCCATGAATCAAGGCAAATTGGAAGTGGTCAAACAAGAGATGACAAGGGTGAACGTCGACATTCTAGGAATCAGCGAACTAAAATGGACTGGAATGGGTGAATTTAACTCAGATGACCATTATATCTACTACTGCGGGCAGGAATCCCTCAGAAGAAATGGAGTAGCCATCATGGTCAACAAAAGAGTCCGAAATGCAGTACTTGGATGCAATCTCAAAAATGACAGAATGATCTCTGTTCGTCTCCAAGGAAAACCATTCAATATCACAGTTATCCAAGTCTATGCCCCAACCAGTAATGCTGAAGAAGCTGAAGT
>SJYT01056690.1:639753-676481 GCA_006410635.1 Cephalophus harveyi
GAAACTCCAGTACTTTGGCCACCTCATGCGAAGAGTTGACTCATTGGAAAAGACTCTGATGCTGGGAGGGATTGGGGGCAGGAGGAGAAGGGGACGACCGAGGATGAGATGGCTGGATGGCATCACTGACTCGATGGATGTGAGTCTGAGTGAACTCCGAGAGATGGTGATGAACAGGGAGGCCTGGCGTGCTGCGATTCATGGGGTCGCAAAGAGTCGGACATGACTGAGCGACTGAACTGAACTGAACTGAACTGAAGCTATACCAGCTCATATTTCTCTGTAATGCCTTTTATAGCAAAAAAGAAAAGCAACTTACTGGGCCAGGGTTCAATCCAGATGACACATTGCATTCAGTCATGTCTTTAATCTTCAATCTGGAAGAGTTTCACAGCTCTGTGTCTTTGATGACCTTGTCATTTTTAGGAGTACAGGCCAATTATTTTATGTAGCATCTTTCAGTTTGGGTTTGTCTCATGATTCTTCTGGAGAAGGCAATGGCACCCCACTCCAGTACTCTTGCCTGCAAAATCCCATGGATGGAGGAGCCTGGTAGGCTGCAGTCCATGGGGTCGCTATGAGTCGGACACGACTGAAGTGACTTAGCAGCAGTAGCAGCGTGATTCTTCACAATGAGTTTGGGGTTGCTATTTTTGGTAGGATTACCACACAAATGGTGGCACCTGTTATCAGAGGGCACTTGATGTCAGTGTTCTCTGGAATCACCTTTTGTTAATAGAAAAACTGCTCTAATCTCGTCTCTCATCTGTTTGAGGTCTCTCAGTGGGTTTTTCATCGCTTTAGGCTAAGTACCAAGCTCCTCTTGGTGCGTTTGATGCCCTTCTAGTCCCCTGCTCTTTGCATCCCTTCAGTTTCCAAGCCTTCGCTCCTTCCTGGGAGCAGTCTCCACAGATTGTTCCTTTAGCCAAGGAGGCTCTCCACCCTTCCCCCATCCCTCCTTTGCCTTAGCCTACCTACTAAGCAGGAGCTCCTCTCTGAAATCATTTCTGATACATACCCCTTGCTACATGGGAAGGACAGAGAGATGGCATTTTCGTTGGTTGAAGGGGAGGGTAGTGTATATGGGACTCTCCATGAAATTTCATTTGAATAATCTTTTTTAAGAGGTCCATACTGAAGGCTGGTGAGAGTGATTGGGCTTTGCAGCTATCTTGCTCTATTCCCTCCAAACCCTGCCCCTTGATCCCTCTACGGATGGCTCAGTGATGAAGAACCCTCCTGCCAGCACAGGAGATGCGGGTTCAATCCCTGGGTTGGGAGGATCCCCTGGAGGAGGAAATGGCAACCCACTTCAGTATTCTTGCCTGGGAAATCCTATGGACAGAGGAGCCTGGTGGGCTACAGTCCATGGGATCACAAAAGAATCAGACAGAATGAGGGACAAATCACACACACACACACACACACACACACACAGACACAGACACACACACACACACACACACACACTCTTGCCCCACACACTCTTGCCCCACACACTCTTGCCCCACACACTCTTGCCCCTTGACCCATTTTCCCCTTGACTTCCCAGTATCCAGATCTCAACTCGATCAGCAGACTCAAGCGGTCCTGATGCTGCCTAGATCACTCTCATGTTAGGAGACTTTGTGGCGCTGCCTCATCATTAGGAACAGCTTGTTCTCTGTGTGTGTGACTACTTGATCAGTTTTCCCTACCCTGTCAGGATGACAGGCACATTTTGCTCGTGGTCAGTATCACCAGCCTCTGAGTGCTTGACACATAAATCAAGACTCATGAATGAACACGTGAAGATGAATACCTCTCTCCTCCTTCAACACTTCACTCAATGATGAGGCCGTTCCCGATCCCTCTTTCTGGAAAGTCACCCTCTGTCTTCACCTCGTGTTCCTGTTCTGTGTTCCTGCTCTCTCACACCTCTGCACACTGCCTCAAGTGCCCTTCCTGGATGAGCCATAATACCTCTGCGCTCCCTGTCTTGGCGTTTATTTTATTCAATCCTAATTGCTGTTTACTGTCTCCCTGTACTGCAGTGCAAGCTCCTCAAGCTCAAGGGTTATTTATTGCCATATCCCTCTACTTTGCCTATTTTAATCAAGAGTAAGCTTTTATAAATATATTTTGAATGAATGAATGTAGTCATGCCTCTCACACTATTTCCTGATTATAAAAGTAATGCATTTCAAAGTTGGAAAATGGGAAAATGAAACATAGAAAATGAATTGCATACCATGTTCATTCTACCTTTCACTATTTTTCTAGACAATAGGTTATTTTTAAAGACTTTAGGTTGTTTGTTTAGTTATTTATACTTTACCTGTTTTTAAAACTACTAAAAAAATTTTTTGTATACATATTTTTTTGACTATAACATTTTTTAATGGCACCCTTTTTTTCTGTAGAAATTAATGTTAAATAGTGGGTACAAAGATGTCTTCATCTGTAATCATTATTTTTCTAATATCATTACCTCCCATATTTCTTTAATGTAGATTTCTGTGAAGGGACTTGTTTCCTTGTTCAAAAAATTTACACTGTAAAATTTTGTGTTCATTAAGAACAAAGTAGTACATTTCTTCCCCTTTGGTAGCTTAACATTTACTAGCTCTTCATAGTTTATTCATTAATCTAATTGGACCTAAAAACAGAATGTTTGCATCTCTATAGTCAGCATACATTTGCCACCTGGGGCTACATTTCTGTGGCCCTTTATCTTTGGCACTATTGTTACAACACGGTCAGGCTCTTTGAGCATTCAGTCCCATCTACAGGCAATTTCTCAAATCCAAAGTAACTCCAGATATTTCATAGAAGTCTTTGATGTTATAAACAATGTTTAGCAACAGTAATACCTGAAATTTTTACTTAAAATTATTTTTTAATAAGCAGTAAATGGGTTTTCCTAGTGGCTCACACAGTAAAAAATCTGCCTGCAGTGCAGGAGACCCAGGTTTGATCCCTGGGTGAGGAAGATCCCCTGGAGAAGGAAATGGCAACCCACTCCAATATTCTTGCCTGGGAAATCCCATGGACACAGGAGCCTGGCGGGCTACGGTCCATGGGATCTCAGAGAGTCAGATGCGACAGAGCAAAGCACAGCATAACATTTCTAATCACTTGTTGAGGACAAAACTAATTGAATCAATCATTTGTAATTTGAAGGCTGAGTTGTGTGTGTCCGGTAGGGAACAAACAGGATATAAGGCCTCTGATCCAGTTCTCTTTGTAAAGGGAAGTGGGCATTTATAACCTTTTTATAAAGAGTCCACGTGCATGAAATGAGAACAGTATTGAGACTGGCCTATCATTATGCTTTTATTAGAATGCTTGGTTTTTTAATCTGATCTGATAGTAAATATTTTTAAGAAGTCTCTAAGTGAAGGTATACATGTGACTATGAAATGAAATGGAAATTCAACATCTAATGGTTAGAGTATTTTTCTGAGAAAACTCCAAGCATTTGTTAAAATATAAATTTATTTATTTTAATTGGAGGTTAATTACTTTACAATATTGTATTGGTTTTGCCATATCCAAGCATTTTTTTCAAAAAGTTTTCAGATATAATTTATGCCAGCCAAATTTGATTCTCCTAGTAGTAATTTTCATTCTCAAATTGAAATTCAGAATTCTCACTTTTTGACTGATAAAGGCAAAATGTAAACAGAATCTAGGCAAAGGGTATGTGGGACTTCATTGTACTTATATTCTAACAGCTTTTCGTGAACTAGGAATTATGTCAAATTCTCACCTTTTTGGCTAAAATCAGATGCATATATATATCTTATTCAGGTTTTTAATCTTTCCTGGAAGACTGACAAATATTTCACATTATTTGTTTCAATTTGACTTTCGTACCTAGCACCTAATTACAAAGTCAGAATTTGATAAAAATCAGTTTAGCAAGAGGATAAAGTACTATACATTAATTTGGTTTCGGGTTATAGAGTCTTTTAGTCCCACACCCATACTTTGCCCTTTATTTTTAAATTTAATTTTGTGTTGAAGTGCTAAAATCCTTTTGCAATCTACCTTGTACTTCTGATGTGTTTTCTTCACATATCACCCTGGTCATTAAGTTTTTCTTTTTACCGACATTTTTTTTCTCCCAAGGTGTTTGCATTTTCAGCCTCCAGTGTAATTCTTCTGATCACCTCGTAGAACTCAGTTAAATTCTGAGCTTGCCAAAGTGAATGATTTCTGGTTCAGATTTTTTTTTATATATATGTGAAATTAACCTCACCTTCTAGAAGTTACTCACTGAGATACGGTGCCATTTTATAACACTGAGAAAAGCTAGCTTCATTTGCCAAAATTGGAAACTCAAGGTACAGGTAACATCAAGGCACAGGTAACAAGTGACTAATTCATTTAAGCAATGAATACAGAGGTGACTTTGAGCTGAATTCCTATTTTTGTTTGTGGTAAATTCTGGTTGGTAGGCAGCTAAGTGTTCTTGACAGACACCTGACCTCTCTGAGCCTATTTTGTCCTCCGCAATATGAGGGTCCCATTCGGCCTTCCCCTCAGGCCTGTTGTCAAACGCAAGCAAGGTGAAGGCAGAGCCAGGGACTGCAAAACTGTGCGACGCTGTCGTGTCTCATCTTTCTTTTTTCTCTTTTTTGTTCTGCCTAGCATTCTTTTAATTGTCCCAATTGAGGGCAGAACTCTTTGACTTTTTAACGTTCCATTGCCACGTAATTCTTAAGCTTGATACCACTTGGTTACTTTTCATCTTTCTGATAATTATTTTGGGTGAGCCTTGCTGCCACTCCTTTCAAACTGTTTTTCATTTTGTGGAGCCAGTACAGTCACCATGAAATCACTGAGGATTATAATCTATTTAGGATAATTTAATCTTTTGTTTTGCAGTCCCAGACTGTCCAATCTTCCTGGCTGGTCCCTAAAGGATGGAAACGCTTTCTTGGATAAGGTAATGATAAGCTGAAATGTATCTACACCCACTGGAAAGCCATCTTGTCGTTCTTGTCGTTCTGGAGTCACCCGACAGTAATGGGACTAATGGACCCTTTGTCTTCTCCCTAAAAACTCCTGTGACCCATGTAGAGTCTTCAGTACTTGGTAATTACTGTTTTTAAGATCTTTTTAAGGAGTCTCGGTGTTCAGACACAGATCCAGTTTTCACATGTGTAAAATCTAGGGACTTCAGCTGTAAATACATTTTATCACCCCAAAAAGAAAACTATTATTTCTGGAATTGTGATGAGTGTTTCAGTGGCCTTGCTTGTTGGAGAATTCCACCCAGCTCATTTCATTGTGAGGCTGTACTGACTCTTCCTGTAAGGAGTGAACTTTTTTAAAAAATAACTTTAAAGCCCACCAAACACGATTGAGTTTTAAACCGCTCTTCTAGGGGCCAGGTCACACAGGGCGTTGTCAAAACTTTGGGTCTTCTTCTTTGGGTAATGAAGGGCCACAGAGGGTTGCCGCAGGCAGGGTCATCCTCTGCTCAGACCACTTTGACTACAGAGTGGAGAATAGACTGAGGAGCCAAGTGTTTCACTTCTAGGCCATGTGCTCTGGGAGCATGAGAGGGAAACACATGTTCAGGTAAACGTGAACAAAGGGCCTTCCAGACCGTGATCTATGATCGTGGTAGCCTGACATGGACACTCTTATAATTTGTGAAAAAAGAACATGGTTCTTTTAACAGGAATCTAGGAATTTGGAGTTCTCTTAATGACTTTAATCACTAACTAGGCCTAAACTGAATGACTCAAATTACTTTTTATTTTTTTCAAGGCTGTTAAATTTTTGCCATTAGATTGTCTTCATGGTATGTCCTTCCTCAAATCAATGTTTAGGCATTTAAGTTCCATATGACAGACCAGAGATGCCAAACAAAAGTTAAAACTTATCTAGCCAAATTTTCTTCTGAAAAAAATGAGAGATAAAGGAAGATTAGACTGTAAAGCTTATCCACGCCATTCTTAGACCTCCATGTCATTCTTCCTCTCCCCAGTTTCATAATTAAAAGACTGAATATGAGGATCCTTAAAATGATTCATCTGAATAAGGCATTTCCTTCTCCTAATAGATATTGTTAAATAAAGAGGAGCTCTTTTTACAGAATTAATTCCTGTACCTGCCCCCTCACCCCAGCTTCAAGTGCAAGCCAGATGCATGACTTGAAATCAGATTTCCCTCATAGCCTAACTATAAAATTAGGTGACATTCAAGAAGCTGTGCACCTGATGAAATTTCAGCCTGTCTCCTGCTGGCTGTAAATCATTGTTCCCAGAGAAAGGCTCAGAAGCATCCCATTACCCATGCATTGTGAGCAAGATGACTCGCATGTGTCTGTGGGAGCATTTCATTAGGAGGGAGTGGCGAATAAAATACAGTGACATTGTAAGTGCTCAGAATGGCAAATTCGCTGCTCCAGGCCACGAAAGATGAGCACCTCAGAGGACGATCTGTCACGCAAGGTACAGACCCCGCACCCTGGTACATGGCAGGGCATGGGCAAGGTGGGGAACAAGATTACACAGCCGGTGAAAGGCCGGGCAGTGCTTTGCAGTTTCCTGTGATTTGTCTTAAATCATTTTTAATCTCGTCCCAAGGGAGCTGGGGGTCTTCCTCCATTAACCACAATTGCTTATTTGTTTTTCACTGGCAGGTATATTATAATTACAAATGGTTTCAGTCTCTTTTTGGCTCGGCATTTCACTGGTTAAATGGTAGTCATATAAGGAGAGGAACCAGTGTTTACAGTGGAAGGCAAGAGCGGGAAATGTTCTCTAAGCTTCTGATAGGAGACTTGTAAAATTCAAAAGGAGGAAAGCAGACAGTTAATGCCATATTTTCAGGTAAAGATTGAGAGTAAAATCATTCCAACTCCAGTGTATAAGTAGAGATATAGGAATATACAGAAATTTATGTTCAGTGACTGATGAAAACACAGTGGAACACAATTCCAACTGTGTTTCTCCCTTTCTGGGAAAAACAATCAACCAGATTTCTATCTTGTACAAGTTTCGTTATAGAGTCATAGACAGCTCCTGCGTAGATCTCAGTAGTGTCATCACGAGAAAACAGCACCTCTGGTGGCCTCCTAGGGGCCCACTCCAGTCTCTTCAGTGTCTTCTGTCATAATTCCAGCTGCTGGCATTTGTATGGCTTTGCCTGACAGCTTTTTCCTGAAGCTACCCTAGATGCAGCAATTGCTGTATAAATATCCCAGGTCCCTTGCCTCTGGGTAGAATCACTCCTGGGTGTACGTTTGATACCATTTCTCAGAGTCTCCCTGTTGCCCACGGTGGAATGTGGCTATGTGACACATCTGTTATCGGCCAGCTTCTTTGCCCTTTATCACTTGCCCTTCCTCCTGCTATTTTTTTTTTTTTTTTTAGCACCTCTCTTATAAGCTTTCACACACTCTTTTCTCAAGGTCTGTTTGTGAAAGAATTTGTGAAAGGAGTAAGACAGGCCTATTAAATACTGTAGGTCATGGGCAGTGTGGGGAGTTGCAGTATATAAATATACCGTTTTCTTTTGAATGGTGGTGGGGGTTGGGGGGGTGTTTTATCCCTATTCTGTATTCTTCATCTCCTTCCTTATTTGCCCCTCAAACCTTGGTAGGAGGAGAAAGGGGTTCCAGTTCATTTGTCTGCACTCTGGACTCCCAGTCTAATTGCAGAACAGAATCAGTAGACATGCTTGTCATGGATACAGGTTCCATGTCTGATCCCTTAGATTTTAGGTAAAACCCAGGAGTCTACTTCCATCACTGTTCCAGACCATTCTGATATTACTGGTGTAGTCCATATAACTATTATTTGGAAAGCTCTGGGTCAGAGTTGTGGAAGCAGCATGTGTCCACACGTGGCTTCCTTGAAGAAGCATCAAGAAATGTGCATGCACGCCCTGACTTTTTTAATACTGAATAAAATGTTCAGCTGCCCTGAGCTTAAACAAGAACCAGTTGACCTAAATAACCTTCCCACTTTTCCTCCAACTCCAACCTTCTGCAACACTTCATAGAAAGTTTGGTTTGGGGATGGAATTTCTTTGGCACTGTGTTTATTGACCATCTCTTCCTAGAATGTTTTTTCTTTCATGTCTTTTAGGAGCTAAAGGAGTGCTCAGGTCATGTATTTGTGGATTCTGTACCCGAGTTCTGCCTACCAGAGGTAAGAGTGAAGTGAATCTTATTGTAGGAACAAAGCATTTCTCATCATCTCTCAAAGTGAAGACAAGAAATAATTTTAAGGGGCTGAACTTCTTATTTTGAAATCAAAATGAATCTTATCCTAGGCACTTTGTTATACAACTAAAATTCGATCATTTAGGAGCTTTTTGTATTGTCCATAAATCACTGAAGTCATTCTCTTCCTAGCTCTTTTTATAATCCCGTGACATTCACAATGGGGCATAGTGTTGAGCAAGATAAAGAATAACTTAAGTCTTTCAGTTTTGTCATTAGAGTCATCCTGTACTATCTGAGGGGATGGGTTCTAGGAGCTCCCATGAGTACCAAAATCCACAGATGCTCAAGCACGCAATATGATGGAGTTCAATGAATAGAGTCCGCCCTCCGAATCTACAGGTTTCCCATCCAGGATTGCAGAGGGCCCATTGGATAATGCCTGTCTTAGGTTAGCCAGACTTTTTCTAGTCTTGCGTAATTGGGAATTGCTGTTATTCCGCTAGTACAGTAAACTGAAAAACTTCTTGCTGACTTAATAACACATGAAATATTGCTTGAAATTCACAGATTTAGAACTGAGTTGCAGATATCTGTTGCTTACATATTATCATCACAATGAGACTTGTAAGTGTCTGAGTCCAGTTCCATTGTTTTAAAGGAAACGAAGATCAGTTTGCATTAGTCTTAAAGGAAACATCTCAACTGACAGCCCAATCCCCAGAGAGGCCTGGGTGGAGTTCTCAGCACAAAGGAGAACTGTGGGGAGGCCAGTAGCCTGTCCAGGTTCCCAGGGAAGTCACTGCTCTTTCCATGTGCCCTGGGGGTGTCAGTGCCTGTCAAGCAGACTCAAAGTTCAGCGCCAGAGAAAGAAGAAACTGGGTGTGCTGTGTCTCTTAGTTTTGCCCTTTCTTCCTATCTCTGTTTCCATTTAAGCTTAAACAAGAACCAGTTGACCTAAATAACCTTCCCACTTTTCCTCCAACTCCAACCTTCTGCAACACTTCATAGAAAGTTTGGTTTGGGGATGGAATTTCTTTGGCACTGTGTTTATTGACCATCTCTTCCTAGAATGTTTTTTCTTTCATGTCTTTTAGGAGCTAAAGGAGTGCTCAGGTCATGTATTTGTGGATTCTGTACCCGAGTTCTGCCTACCAGAGGTAAGAGTGAAGTGAATCTTATTGTAGGAACAAAGCATTTCTCATCATCTCTCAAAGTGAAGACAAGAAATAATTTTAAGGGGCTGAACTTCTTATTTTGAAATCAAAATGAATCTTATCCTAGGCACTTTGTTATACAACTAAAATTCGATCATTTAGGAGCTTTTTGTATTGTCCATAAATCACTGAAGTCATTCTCTTCCTAGCTCTTTTTATAATCCCGTGACATTCACAATGGGGCATAGTGTTGAGCAAGATAAAGAATAACTTAAGTCTTTCAGTTTTGTCATTAGAGTCATCCTGTACTATCTGAGGGGATGGGTTCTAGGAGCTCCCATGAGTACCAAAATCCACAGATGCTCAAGCACGCGATATGATGGAGTTCAATGAATAGAGTCCGCCCTCCGAATCTACAGGTTTCCCATCCAGGATTGCAGAGGGCCCATTGGATAATGCCTGTCTTAGGTTAGCCAGACTTTTTCTAGTCTTGCGTAATTGGGAATTGCTGTTATTCCGCTAGTACAGTAAACTGAAAAACTTCTTGCTGACTTAATAACACATGAAATATTGCTTGAAATTCACAGATTTAGAACTGAGTTGCAGATATCTGTTGCTTACATATTATCATCACAATGAGACTTGTAAGTGTCTGAGTCCAGTTCCATTGTTTTAAAGGAAACGAAGATCAGTTTGCATTAGTCTTAAAGGAAACATCTCAACTGACAGCCCAATCCCCAGAGAGGCCTGGGTGGAGTTCTCAGCACAAAGGAGAACTGTGGGGAGGCCAGTAGCCTGTCCAGGTTCCCAGGGAAGTCACTGCTCTTTCCATGTGCCCTGGGGGTGTCAGTGCCTGTCAAGCAGACTCAAAGTTCAGCGCCAGAGAAAGAAGAAACTGGGTGTGCTGTGTCTCTTAGTTTTGCCCTTTCTTCCTATCTCTGTTTCCATTTCTACAGCTTCTGTTGATACCTTTTAGATAAACTTTCTCTCTGTCTCTCTTTGACGTATGTGAGGTGACCTTTTAGGACACCAGAGCAAAAGAGAGCAAAGAAAAATAGAGAAGGACGTGGTCACTGAAGTTGGCAGATAAGGGAGGGAGTTTGTGGTGAAGTAATAGGAGCAAGCGTGAAGGAGACAGCAAAATCCTGAGCTCTCCCTAACTGCTGATAAAATTTTGTCGTCTTCATTTGTCACTTAGGAGCTGGTGGGCCAGTCCCCCATCTGTTCAAAGATTCCTATTTCCAGGTGCTTTTACTTTTCAGTTTACTGCCTGTGGCATTGACCACTGCAACCTTCAGCTCATGACCAACAGCGGAAGATCCTTGGCTTGGGGTTCTGGGGTCTTTTTGACTTGCTCCATAGACTCCAACTAAACTTTGAAATTAGACAGTCACCATTCCACAGTTTACTTTTGCCAAGCTAAAAACAGCAGTATTATATGTTGGATTCTAGAGCCATAGGGCTTTTTTACAACTTGCATCGGAATTTGTAGTTTATGACATGTTAGGGAAAGTTGCTTAGTCATGTCTGACTCTTTGCGACCCTATGGACTATACAGTCCATGGAATTCTCTGGGCCAGAATACTGGAGTGGGTAGCCTTTCCCTTTTCCAGGAGATTTTCCCAACCCAGGGATTGAACCCAGGTCTCCCGCATTGCAGGTGGATTCTTTACCAGCTGAGCCATTAGGGAAGCCCAAGAATACTAGGGTAGGTAGCCTATCCCTTCTCTAGCAAATCTTCCCAACCCAGGAATCTAACTGGGGTCTCCTGCATTGCAGGCAGATTCTTTACCATCTGAGCGACCAGGGTAGCCCATAACAAATTAGTAGTACTTACTGTTTTAAGGGAAACCAGGACATTGTACGATCAGGAGAAAATAGAGTCTTGGAGTTAGGAGAGAGGGACTTACTACACAGTCCAGCCTTGGATGACTTGTGGCTGAGCCACACAGAACTAAAATTCTAGTCTTCATGGAATTTACAATCTAGTGCAGCTACTTTAAACATTTTTGTATTCCTCCAAAGTCTGTACCACAGACTGTGCATAAAGTCTAGGATAGTACAGTAAGCAACCAATAAATTATGATTGTTTTGATCCAATTCATGGTCTGTAGGACCCAAGTGTCTGTATTGGGCTTCCCAGGTGGCACAGGGGTAACGAATCTGCCTGCCAGTGCAAGAGATGCAAGAGACATGCATTCTATCCCTGGGTCATGAAGATCCCCTGGAGGAGGAAATGGCAACCCACTCCAGTATTCTTGCCTGGGAAATCCCATGGACAGAGGAGCCTGGCTGGCAATGGTCCATGGGGTCGCAAAAAGTCAGACACATCTGAGTACACACGTGTACACACACACAGAACCAAAGTGTATATGCAAGAAGTTTAAAAATAATCTTTATGGGATATCATTGAGTGAAAGTAAATATGTATGTGTATACACACACACACACACACACACACACACATAGTTTGGAAGTTAAATTTATTTCTCAGAAAATTGTTTATGTAGGCAGTCTTTGATATATGTACAGGCAATACATGTGTGTGTGTGTGTGTGTGTGTGTGTGTGTACACATTTGTTCCCCAGCTGTCCTCACCAGATTTCTTACCATTCTAGACTCTGTGGGCTGATTCTGACATCCTTAAAGAGAAATTTCAAGTATCCCTACCCAGTTTCTGTAGAGGTAGAAGGAAGGGAGGGAAGGTTTTGGCCTTTACTGTTGCTTCAACTCTCCTTCCCTGTTTTCTTCTATACCTGTCACTCTGCTACTCTGTCTTAACCTTCTCATTTGTTTAAAAATGGTTCTGGAGAGGAGGTGAGAAGTAGGACCAGTAGACCTCCCTTCATTAATGTGAGGATATAGTCTTGAAAGTGCAGTACGCAACGTGGAGTTAAGTTGTGGTCCTTAGACATTTTATTCATACAGATTGCCATTGCCTTGGCAGTGAGTAGCTTTTGGCTCTAATCTCCTTTCTGTCCTAAGGAGCTGAAGCTGATTATGCCTTGGTGGCTTTATTAAATCAATTTACTTTACACATAAAGTCATTCAACCAGAAAATACCCACAGCCGAAATGCTGCGCTGTCTCTGTCGTTTGCAAAGATGGCGCAGACATCTTTGTTACTTCTACTCTGTGGGGGACACAGTAGCTCTGTGCCCCAGTCTCCTAACAAAAACTCTTTCTTGAGTTACCCCATGCTGTCTGTACTGCCTCATGCAGTTTCTGTGGGATAAGTTCTGTGGGGGGAGAGCTCAGAGACTGAAGAGATGTCTCTGAACCAGAGCGGCTAGCTTCTCACAGTGGCGCCTCCACAGGGGGCGCTGCTTCTCATGATGTATTCCTCCAACGACAACGCACCGAGGCCTGTTCTGCCCTGGCTGCCACAGGTTGAAGGAGACAGAGATGAGTCCCATGGGATTTTTTATCTCAGAGACGTTCCAGTTTGGGGAGACAAGGGGATACTTTGAGGTGCCCACCATAGTAAAGAATAGTAACTGCTTTAAGGGATATTCACAAAGTGCCTTGGCAGTTCTTAGGAAGAAGTGCTTGCTTTCATCTGGGCAAATCAGGAAGGCTTAGCGAAAGAAGAGAATTGAGCCTTCAAAGGCAGGCAGGGGCACTTCCCTGGTGGTCCAGTGGCTGAGAATCTGCATTCCTAATGCCTGGGTTCCTGGTTCAATCCCTGGTCAAGGGATTAGATCTTGTGTGCTGCAACTAAGACCCAGCACAACCAAATGAATAAGTAAATATTAAAAAAAAAAAAAAAGCAACTGCCCCCCCCCCAAAAAAATACTTCATAATGATTTTTAAGGCAGGTAGGGCTTAAATTTATGTAAAAATCATTCCCTTCTACTAAAAGTTTTCATAAATTTAAGCGTTATTCCTCACCTGTCTTTTTCCCTGTTCACATGACATTAATAGTGGAGGAAAGGGTAGACTGAGGGTTGTGATTAGGGTAGAAGACAGGAGTATAGCCTCCTTTTATGACTCTGCTACTACATTTGTGGGGGGTTCTCTATCCAGCACTAGTGGTCAAAAGTTACGTCGAAAAAATCTAGCTGTCTGCCACCGTGGGCTTTTGAAGAGCTGCCTCCTGTGTGGTACTCCCGCACAGCTGCTTCCTGTCACCTGGCTCCACCTGGCAGGCAGCAGCGGCCAAAGTGTCCCGTGGCCATTTATCCTCATACGTCTGCCTCTCAGAACTCTGTCTTAGTAAAATCAGCAGCCGTCCTGTCCTGCCACTCCACGTCAGCACTAGGGAATATCCCCATATGAGAGACCGGCAACGTTACAGGAACGGCATCGTTATTCTGTAGCACCACGGCCGCTCCTCTGCCTTCTGACAGTGTCATTTTTCAGCCCCATTATTCTGATCTGTGTGCCGCGCACAGATAGGTATCACTCCCTCCCCTTTTTTTTTCAGACCGAGCTAATAGATCTGTCTACAGTGGATGTGATCCTCATCTCTAACTATCACTGCATGATGGCCCTGCCCTACATCACCGAGCACACCGGGTTCACGGGCACTGTCTACGCCACGGAGCCCACCGTTCAGATCGGCAGGTGAGGGCATTTCTTCCTGAGCTGTGAGTGCGTGGCTGGAGAGCTCCTCCCTTCAGCAGTGACTGTCTAATAGAGTGTTGTGCCCAGGGGCACCGTTGTTTCCTGCTGAGCAGCTGACCCAGAGAAACAGAATGAATAGACAACTCTGCTGATAAAACAAATGTTCGTTGGAGTTGCCTAGAGATGGATGCTGAAAATAGTGATCGTTTAGTCTTAGAAAAACAGAAAGAGAGGGACAACTCTTCTGTGCAGACAACACTAATTAGGGGAGGTATCATTCAGTAGGTGCCACCAAGATGTAATGCAGAGGGCTTTGGGGGAGAAAGGAACACAGCACATTTAAGAAAAAAAGAAAATTTACTACTTTGCTTTCAAAATTTCCGCCCCCCCCACCCCTTTTAGTGCAGAGTATAAACAGAGACGGCCTGCAGGATTTCCCTGGTGGTCCCGTGGTTAAGACTCCACACTTAACACTGCAGAGGGTGCAGGTTCAGTCCCTGATTGGGTAACTAAGATCCCACATGCCAATAAAAGGAAAAAAGAGAGAGAGAGGTGGCTGGTAGAAAACAGGATAAGAATTCAGATGAAGTTGTCTGTACTGTTGACGGAGTGAAACACAAGACCCAAGGAAATGAAAACCTCACGGTCTTTCTTTGACTCTGAGAATGCTGTGAGCCAGATCCCAGGCCCTCCCAAGTCTCTGTGGGACAGAAGATTGTTTCAAGTAACCATAGCATCATTTAGTGAGGAAAAAAAAAAAATTATGTGAAGAAAATTACCCCAGAACCGAAAGAATTGTGTTGAAGCAAACAACCCAGTATGGTATGAGGTAAAACTATCAAGACCCAAACTACAGGATCTAAGTGCAATATAGACTCCTAGTTCTAGGTTCTGGAGTCTGGCTGAAGTCCAGCAAGATGGAATTACCAGAAGTGAAGCAAAATCTGTCTGTGTTTTTTGTGTCAAATTTATCATCCTCAGTGTGTGCAGAAAAACCGTAAAAGGTCTGAGGGAAAGACGTAATAGAAAAGTAAAAGTGATGGCTCAGGTTCAGGGAGAGGAGAAACTGAAAGCATCAGACTGTCTGAGAAAGCTAAACCCTGAGGATGGACATAGCAGAACGTCCTCCTGAAAGCTACAGCCACAACAGTCATGAGCCTGAATCCTAGATCTTCGAATGCCAGAACAGGTGCTGCTCCCTTGAGATGAAAGACAGTGATGGTATTAGGAGTAAGTAAATAAATGGAAACAAAATGGAGTTTTCCAGCATTCAGAATGTTAATAAGCTTATGGCTTGCCACGCCTGTGTGTTTATTGGGAGAGGATTTAAGTCGATATGGAACATCTATGCTGCATTATATAGGGGAATCAAGATGTGAAAACTCTGTTTCTAGCTTTCTGCTCATCCTGTAGCTATCCAGGGTCCTCTCAGCGCTCTGTTCCATGGCTTCCCCAGAGCATGAGATCTTTGACCAGATGAGTGAGGCATCTCTCAGGTTCCCTAAGGTGGGAGTCTGTGGAAATCCAGCTTGCAGTCGCAGAGCCTGTCCTTTGGCAGGTCCTTGAGTTAGAGCTTTAGGATTAGTTCTTAGAGTGTTCTTCAATGTGGAATTTTGTTCATTCCTAAAACATATATGAAGAAAATTTGTTTCACCAGTTTAAAAATGTCCATTTAATGTTGTCATTAAGAAACAATCCTTCCCCTACCTCTGCCACCACCAAAATCAGATGCTTCATGCTCATTTAACATTTTTTCCTGCTGTGTTTTTAATTACTTAAATAAAAACAGAGATGTTTAGAATGAGAGTAAAACCATAGGTTTAAATATTTCAGCCTTTTGAGATATGCAACACTCCAAGCTTATTTTAAAGGTGAATTAAATCATTTACATTCTGAATTTTTAACATGGAAGTTCAAGACAGAGTCTAAGTTTTTGTTCAGCTTTATATAAAATGGTGCCCACATTTATATGAAACAGGAAGAAAGATGACTGGGGAGGGGCAAGCAAACAGGCCCATTTCTCTTGACTGTGTTAGAGTGCCATGATTTTCTGACTCTCTTTTTGAGTGTTCATCGCTTTCCTTGTTTCAACTCAGGCTTCTCATGGAAGAGCTGGTGAACTTCATTGAACGAGTGCCCAAGGCTCAGTCTGCCTCCTTGTGGAAGAACAAGGATATTCATCGGTGAGCAGTGGGCGGTCTCCTCCCCTTGACAGCTGTGGAGGGCAGGGGAAGGGCTTAGCAAAGCAGTCTCAAGTGTTTTCTTGTTTTCTGCTTAGCTTATACTATTAGAACTAAGATTCTCTTTTCCCTGTGTTTGATTCAACCAACATATTTTGAGAGGCATCCATGCCATATGCAAGGTAGTATGCTAGGTTTGGGTGTTTTGTAAACAGTTGGCTGTCTCTTTGAGGTGCAGAGGGGTTAATGGGAAGTCAGACAATGAAACACGTACATTACAGTCTTGGGTGGCATGTATTGTAACAG
This sequence comes from Cephalophus harveyi, assembly GCA_006410635.1. Lineage (NCBI taxonomy): Eukaryota > Metazoa > Chordata > Mammalia > Artiodactyla > Bovidae > Cephalophus > Cephalophus harveyi. The sequence goes on from SJYT01056690.1 coordinate 656,129, forward strand.
ATGTTTGGTCACAAGGCTATAGGCGCTCCGAAAATGAAGATGTTTCTTTGCTTAGGGAATTGAGGAGGGACATTGCTTAGGAGATGACAATTAAGGTACGTCTCAGAGAAAGAAAAGGACTTCTCCTGATAGAAAAGGTCATAAAGTGAGGTCCAGGCAAAGCATCGTAGGATACAGCAGTCTCCAGCCTTTTTGGCACCAGGGACTCATTTTATAGAAGACAGGTTTTCCATGGACTGGGGCGGGGGATGGTTTGGGGATGGTCCAAGTGCATTACATTTATTGTGCACTTTACTTCCGTTATTATTACATCAACTCCACCTCAGATCATTAGTCATTAGATCCCAGAGGTTGGGGGCCCTGGATATAGTATATTCAGGGAACACTGAGAATTCCAGGGTGTATTAGAATTGGTTGAGTACAGAGGGGGAAAGGTGAAATGTCCCTAGACAGGGACACTGGAGCAAGATAATGAAGAGTCTACTGTGTGAAGGCTGATTTTTCTGTAATCAGGTGTGGAAAGTCCATTGGGGGCGGTTGATGGGGCAGAGACATGATCACATATCTACTGAGAGGAAGCAACCCTGGAAGCAGCGTGGAGGCTGGATGGGATACAGAGACAGGAGCAGGAAGCCCAGTGGCAGAAACCCAGGCAAGGGAACAGAAGCCTGAACTAAGAAGGCTGTAGCGGAAGAATAAAGAGGTGAAGGGAGTGGAAATGCAGTCGAGAAGGCAGAGAGGCAGCTTGGTTCCTCTCCCGCACTCATGTTAATGGACAGTAGAGGACACTGGTCAGTCTTAACACATTGCAGCTGGTCACCCCTGCCAGTTGCTGCCCTTAGCCCTCAGCACCTCAGCCCCAGCCCTCCAGGCCTGGCGTCCAGAGTCAGAACTCATCTGTAATTTCTTAGGTGTGTTCCTTACACTCCTACCCATTCCACTCTCTTCCAGCTACCTCATCACTGAGTTCTTTCCCTCTAGGTCCATGATTTGTGAGCCGTCTATTACCTAAACTTTAGAATGTCTTGGGTTTTGTGACATTCTTTCTACAAGGATACATGAATATGGATAGGCTTCCCTGGTGGCTCAGACCATAAAGAGTCTGCCTGCCATGCAGAAGACCCAGGTTCGATCCCTGGTTCAGGAAGATCCCCTGCAGGAGGAAATAACAACCCACTCTAGTATTCTTGCCTGGGAAATCCAATGGACAGAGGAACCTGGCAGGCTCCAGTCCATGGGGTCACACAGAGTCAGACACAACTGGCCAACTAATCCACTCTATGAACATGTAGCTAGGAGAATATGCTTTGTTTGTTTTTTTTCTTATATATATATATTTTTTTTTAATGTGGACCATATTTAAAGTCTTTATTGAATTTGTTACAGTATTGCTTGTTTCACTTTTTGGTTTTTGGCCCATGCAGCACGTGGGATCTTAGCTTCCCAACCAGGGATGAAACTTGCACCCCCGGCATTGGAGGGGGGCGGGTCTTAGCCACTGGACCATCAGGGAAGCCCCTGCTTTGTTTTTATACTGTGACTGTCTCAGAGATGAGAATATGAGTCTCCTCTATGCATTCCTTTATCATATGTGTTATTTATCTTGTTTAACTTACGTAGCACTTGTTATGTGCCTGACCCTCCTCTCAGTGTTTTCTTTAATTCACTTAGTTCTTCAGCGTGATCGTTTTGCAGAAGAGAAAACAGGCACAGTAAGGATAAGTAACTTGTTCAGCTCAACCAACTGCTAAGTCGCTTCAGTCGTGTCCGACTCTGTGCGACCCCATAGACGGCAGCCCAACAGGCTCCCCCGTCCCTGGGATTCTCCAGGCAAGAACACTGGAGCGGGTTGCCATTTCCTTCTCCATTGTGTGAAAGCGAAAAGTGAAAGTGAAGAGGATGGTAGGATTTGGATTCAAACCCAGGCAGCTGGACTTGTCTGGATCCCAACACCGACCTGCTAACTACTGAGCTGGGCGGCCCCCCAGCCGTTACAGGCCTCTCCTGCAGAGCGTGTGAGCCCCTCGTGTGATGGAAGAACGCATAGGAGTGCACATCTCCTCTGTTTCATGGGTCTTCTTTGTGTCTCTGTTTCCTTGACTGGGGACATGGTATCTGTCTGACTTGTCATTAGAAAACACCTGGTAGACATGTGCGTTTGAGTCTTCTCAGTACACGGGCTGCCTTCTTGATCTGCCAGCTTACTACAGGTCCCCTCCCGAGTGTGTCCGTATTCTCAGCTTCCTTCCTCCTGCCCATCACGTACCTCCTCCCCTTTTTTCCCCTCTCCTATCTGCCCACTGGCCCACACTTGTCCCGGTTCCTCTCTTCATCCACCTCCTTAGAAACCTGAGGAGTTTGTTTTCACTTGCTGTGGAACACATACAGCTTGGCTCCCCTCACTTCCTCCTTTTAAATTTATACCCTTAAATATTCTGCCATGCACACCAGTGATGATGTTCAGAGGTCACTGTTTCCTGATTCCCAAACCCTGGACCAAGCCTTGAGACATCCAAGTCCTTATTTTGCCTTTTTGTTTGTGACCTTGGACAGATTCCTTGGCAGTGATCTTTGTTTCCCATTCTTTGTAAAATACAAGATAACTGGCCCACCGAAAAAAAAACACCATCATAATTTAGGGGAAAAGGTGAATTGAACTTGAAAGAGCAGAGGGCTAGGGAGGGGGCCTGAAAGTAATTTCCTAAGGTGCTTTAGGATATCTCTGTTTTTTAAAAAAGGTGCTCTTCCCTTGTAGCTCGGTTGGTAAAAGAATTTGCCTGCAATGCAGGAGACCCAGGTTCGATCCCTGGGTTGGGAAAATCCCCTGGAGAAGGAAATGGCAACCCACTCCAGTATCCTTGCCTGGAAAATCTCATGGACAGAGGAACCAGGTGGATTGCAGTCCATGGGGTCGCAAAGAGTCGGGCACGACTGAGCGACTAACACATAACACACAGTTGAAATAAAACCTTGAATCTGTTATATCGCCACCTGGTGGGCAAAAACCAGAAACTGTTGAGCGGTAGCTTGGTAGAGAAGAAAGGATAACTTGGACCAATCGGAGACTGTATTTCATTACTTCGTGTATCCTGAGCATAGTTCTGATCCCCGTCAAGCATTTTGTTTTGGTTTCTGAGCGTGAGATGAGCCATAGTTACTGATAGGGAAAGAGAAGAGTCTGATTATTGGAAAGATTACACCAAGGTGACAGACAATGAAGCAAGCCATGTCCTCTTTTTTTTTTCTCTTGAAGAAATTCAGCATAAATATTACAACTGGTAGAAAAATGTGAGGAGCTATTTGGTAATTGACATGAGACAAGAGCTCTCTCAAAATAGTCACCCAGGATTTCATCTCGTGCCAGAATACTGAAAGCGTTTCATGTGAACATTTATGCTGAAGGATTTACACCCCTTGAAAAGTTCCCCGTATCATAAGCCAGATGATACATCATGTCCCAAGACACTGTGACAGACTCTATTGCGAATCACTATTTGCTTGCTGTCACTTAGTACAGTGACCAAATGATACAGCTGTATCTTTTCTTTATATCTCAATTTATTTTTTAATTCCTGCATTCCCCTTGTTCCATTCCTATAAAATAGGGTTCACAAACTCAGATACCTCTAGGGATGAGAAAGGGATAGGTAAGTACAGGAGTGGGGTTGGCTGCCAGGAACCATGGCCCGGTGACCACACCTCTCCACAGGGGCAGCTGACACACAACTTCAGCAGTTTTGGCCATATGGCAAAGCGAGCCCATCACTGCCAAAACCTGATTTTTTATTTTATTTTTTTTTTTAATGAGAAGCTCAGGATCTGGATGTTTCACATGTGATTTTTTTTTTCCCCCTACCTTTTAAAAAGTTGGCTCTCACATTAAAATAAAATTCTGGATGAACACCTCAAGCAGAACACTTCCTTGAGTTGGATTCAAGCCCCTAATTTTTGACCTAAACCTTATCCAAGCTGTCTCAGGGTTAAGTGTTTAAAATTCATGCATTTTAGTAGCTTAAGTTACTCATAAGGCCATCAACCAAAAAAACAATACATGAAAATCTTTCAGACTCATTGGTTTCTGACAAATTCCCTTAAATCACAGGAAGTTAGTTTGAATTAGCATTTGATTTAGTATTAGTGTGTTTACCAACCCGCCATCCCCCCAAAAAAACCATTACGCTTGCTTTTTGGCAGCTGTCAGACTCCCCAACTCAGTTGACACGGCTCCTTGAGATTTATTTAGAAGTTAGCTATCCTTCTTCCTCATTTTGACATTGCAGCTTACACTTCTTGAGAGATTTTTGAAGGGTAGGGAAGGGAGAATCCCCTGCCATAAAATTTTTGAGCCTCTGACATTCCCATATACACTTCAAAATTTAGGTTTTTAATGGGGCAATTTAAAGCACAATATTGCACTGAAGAAACCAACCCATCCTCTAATATTTTTTATGTAAGTGTAGCATTTTTTGTAAGACTAGAAATCTACAATTATAATTAAGAGAGTAAATCATTACAGGATATTGTCACAATCCTCTGACTAGCATTAAGGAATTATGCATCAATATATTCCTGGCTGAAATGTTACGGCAATTTTCAGTACTCAGAGCTTAAAATGTGGGTTTATACCTTATAGAAGACATAATTTTTTTTAAAAAAAAAAAGCATATTGTACTTGAAGTTCCTCTGTTCTGACACTCCTTGGGTATTTATAGATGAATTTATCAGGTCTCACTATGTAGTAGGAAGAAAATTAAAGCTATGGGCTTAGAAGTCAAGTAGACTGGTGTTTGAATTTCAGATCTGGTTTTTGGCTGCAGAAGTTTATCTCTTCTAGGCTCTGTTTTCTTGTTTATATGACAGGAATAGTATTAGCAACGTCACAAGGTTGTTGTGAGGACTAAATGAGTAATACAAGTAAAGTCCTTAAAACAGTGCCAGGCACATAATAGGTGCTCAGTGAACACCAGCATCCTTTCTCCCTTTAATGATACACGTGGCTCACATCACCCGCCTTTCAGTAACCATCACACATCTGCCTTCCTCAGCCTTACTTATCTTTCAGCACTGCCTTTCCTAGTGAGAGCAGCGTATTTAGTATAGCAGAAGGGAAGTTATTTTCCTAATCCCCCTGTTGATGATCGTTAGCAGTATCATTCAGATTCTGGGACTCAGTCTTCTTTTCTGTAATATAGGAGAATTGAATTGAACACAGTTCGCTTATGTTAGAGTTTTTAAAGCTGTCTTTAAGCCGGTTCTCAGAGAGTGGTTGGAGAGGCAGTGGCACCCTATTCCAGTACTCTTGCCTGGAAAATCCCATGGATGGAGGAGCCTGGTGGGCTGCAGTGCATGGGGTTGCTAAGAGTCGGACATGACTGAGCGACTTCACTTTCACTTTTCACTTTCATGCATTGGAGAAGGAAATGGCAACCCACTACAGTGTTCTTGCCTGGAGAATCCCAGGGACGGGAGAGCCTGGTGAGCTGCCATCTATGAGATCGCACTGAGTCGGACATGACTGAAGCGACTTAGCAGCAGCAGAGAGTGGTGGTACTTTGATGGCGTCATCACAACTTTGCAGTTCCAGAAACTTAGTCACTTCATTTCACTTAGAGTCAGCTAGCCTCTGAGGAGCAGGTTCAGCCTAACTAAACTCCCAGGATACTGACTGATAGACAAAAACTCCATTTAATTACTATCCTGAGAACTAGTCCATCTGCCTAGGACTCTGTTTTGGGCACCAAGTCCACTTAAAGAGATCAAATTATAGATAAGAGGGTTTTGATAAGCAGAAAATGAAAGCAGAGATGGTTTAGGCCCTCTCGAGAATTATTTATGTCATGCTTTGGTAGCCTAAACAATTGCCTTTGTGCTTTTAAGAGAGAAATTGATCTAAAACAAAAATCAAGGTTTATAATCTGATTTCAGTTTAGTATTAAGAAATGTTCAGGTTTTGCTTTTGGTAAATTCCATAAAGATCATCAGGCTTCCCTGGAGACTCAGTAATAAAGAATCCGCCTGCCAGGGCAGGAGACTCAGGTTTGATCCCTGGGTCAGGAAGATCCCCAGGAGAAGGAAACGGCTAATCTCCAGTATTCTTGCCTGGGAAATCCCATGAACTGAGAAACCTGGCAGGCTACAGCCCGTGGGATCACAAAGAGTCGGACACGACTGAGCAACTCAACAACAAAAGCAATAAAGAGCATCAGCCCGCTGACACATCTCCATCCTCCCGCCAACTCCGTGTATATTAAGCACACTTCACTATAATGAGAGGAAACACATTTTTTCTGCTTCTTTTCTTCTTTGTATTCTGCTCTTATATTTATTTTGTTCATTCAGTCATTCATTCATCAAACACTTAGAAAAAGCCCAACCAGTGTTTTATTTATAGGCTTTTAAGTGGTCCCTGTGGACCTGAAAGTCTTGCTCTTTTACGAAAACTCATGATCTTGTGCTGGTAGGATGGAAGAGCAGACAGCAGAGTTCTGGCGAGATGTGAAGCCCTGGGAAAAATTGTTTATTAAGCACTCAAGTGTGATAAGAACAAAACAAAACAATGAAATCTTTTAGAAAGTACTTATTAAACATTTAGACTCTGAGAACTTGACTTTGATAAATTAGAAAGCCAGCAAAAACAGAACTAGTTCCCACTGGGTTTCCTTATCTGACTTATCGTTAATCAGCCAATAATCCTAATGGCTTTGAATGGCTCTGTAAAGGCCTCTCTATAATTATGGCCTCAAGCGTAAGTTTTAGGGAAAGCTGAGTTAGACGAGATGTTAGGAGATAGAAGGAGAAAGGGACCATGTAACTTGAAAAAGTAAAAATGATGTTAGTGAAGGGAATTTGGGGGTAGAAACAGGAAACTCAGAGGACTTCAGTCTTGTTGATTAACTCCCAAGGGCATGGCATTATGATAAGTTTGTAGGGAAATGCCCCCAAAAGTTTAAGGCATAGTACCTGTATCCAAGGAGCTTGTTGAACAAAGAATACGTACAAAGTGGCAAGACTCGGGCCGGGCTTAGCAGGTTATGCAGAGTTTGAATGAGGAAAGAGGTCATTCTAAGACAAGAGAATATTGTGGGCAAAAACATGGCAACATGGCATGATTGAGAGGGGACTGGCTGGGTTACAATCAGCCAGTGCTCACCAAGAGGGAGAGAGAAGCATTGCAAGCTAACCCTGCACAAAAAAAGACTGTTCTTTTGGAAAAGCCAGCAGTATATTTGACTGATTTCCTGGTTGAAGTCTTTTGTCTAGCAGATAGAAAATTTATCAAAATTGTTTCTGAAAATATAGTCACCAAACCTATGTGATAAAGGAAACCTCTAGATGTTTCTGATAGAGAAATGACAGTTAATTACTTTTAGATCTGAAAGTAGTGTAGTCTGTACATAAGGTACCAGAATAAGATATCCAAAGAATTTAAGCATAAGAGTAAGGGGGAGGAGTTCATAGGCACTGAATAATCATAGATATATAATGTTAATGATATAGTATACATATACACATGTGTGTGATTACTCATTTGCTGTGGTCTTCAACAGTTTTTGAAGGAAACATTTTACCGTCCAGTTAGATTTATGAAGGGGAGAAAAGAGATTAGGTGAATTATTCAATGTTGCAACTAAAGCAGAAATCAAATTTAAATTGGATATGATGTCCATGCTGCAGATGTTCTGTACAGTTAGAGTTTGTAAAAATGTCATTGACCAGACCTGAGAAAAGCCCAAACTTAGTTGAAAACAGTGCCTCTGTACCACAGCACGGCCCAAGACGCTTTCTAATTTATTAGTAGCTGGGTCCCCCACCAGGCCACCCTTTTCTCAGGCTTCATTAGGAGGATCCCTTCTTGGCTCATTCACGTCAAGATTGGAAGGATTCAGTTCCTCGGGGATGTTAGACTGAAGCCTCCCTCGGGTCCTTGCCACATGGGCCTCTCCTCAGAGCATCTCAGGGCATAGCAGCTGGCTGCATCAGAGCACAGGGGGCCAGAGGAGAGACTGTGGACAAGAGGGAAGTACAGTCCTTTGTAACCTAATCTTGCAAGTGACCGCTTGTCACCTTTGTCATATTCTCTTCACTAGAAGCTAGCCAGTAGGTCCAGCCTACATCTGGTGGGAGGAGCTCACACAAAGGGGCAAGTATGGGAGGTGGGGAGCCTAGGAAGCTGTGTCAGAAGCTGCCTGTCACCCATCCTAAGCTGAGCAGGTCATGGGGGACCTGCCTGACCTTGCTCTTCTGGCTTACTGATCAGTTTCTCCCAGATGCTTACCACCTCGCATGCTTTCTTAGGGCTCACCTCTCCCCAGACTTAGCAGTGAGCTTCAGATAATACAGACACATGGGTCAATGGAACCAAGTAGACAGCCCAGAAATAAACCAATGTACCTAAAGTCAGTTAAAGAATGTGCATCTGATCTCACTGGCATGTGACTTGTTAGCACAGTCTCGAGCAGAGGTGTCTCTATGGTAGGGCCTTGGCAGAGCTGAGAGCAATTAAAACAGATCCAAAGGAGATGAAAGATGTGGTTAGGCATCATTATTTATCACTCTAGCCACTCACATAATAACCTTCCAGCTCGGGAAGAAACAGGAGTTTCTTGACAAGAAACTCCTGCTCATACTCAGCCCAAAGGAAAAAGTCTTTATTCTTAATGAAGGGCAGTCCTGGGAAGCCCAAGCCATAGGGCCTCCTGATCTCAAGGAATTTAAAGGAGGCACTAAAGCAGGGCTTCTCAGGTGGCTCAGTCGGGAGAGGAAAAAAAATCTCACCTGCCAATGCGGGAGACATAGGTTTGATCCCTGGATCAGGAAAGATCCCCTGAAGGAAAAGAAAGGCAACCCACTCCAGTATTCTTCCCCAGAAAATTTTGTGGACTGAGGAGCCTGGCGAGCTGTAGTCCATGGGGTCGCAAAGAGTTGGACATGACTGAGCACAGATACTCACTCAAAGCAGAGGAGTAACTTTGGTTCTTCCTTGAGACTCTAGAGCAGTGCCTGGGCCACTCAAGTTCAGGGTCAGGTTCATCTAAAGAAATTACCCTGGGTTAAAGTCCACTACAGTATTGTTAGAAAATGCTTGTTCTGGGGCAGCGATGGCTGTGTATGTTGGGGAAGGTTGGAGAGAGTCCTCACCCAGCTTCTCTTCTATGGCAGACGCTTCTGTGCGTTCTGCCCTTCACTCCTCACAGGACAGCTCCTAAGAGGGAGGTGATACTCTCCTTTTTCACTAATGAGGAGACTGAGGCTCACAGGTAAAGAAGCAGTGCTGAGATTGACATCCAGACAAGTCTAAATTGTCTGCTCTTCCCCTGGTGTACCTCTGAGAGAAAGCTCTCCTTCCTCAGTGGGTGGAAGATAGTAGCGGGGGTGCGGAAGGAGACAGACGTGTGGGTGGCAGCCCCCTGCCATGAACCTGCTCCAGAGAGGGCTTCTGTGCCACTTCCTGGGCTCTGAGACTCCGTCAGCCATCTTCTCAGCACACAGGATATACACCTGGCCTAGACAGGTGTCACAAGACCTGAGAAAAAGTGATAGTTCGCCTAGATTTTAAAGCAGGAGTAAGGCGTCCCCAGTGGCTCAGTGGTAAAGAATCCACCTGCAGCGCAGGAAATGCAAGAGACGAGAGTTCAGTCCCTGGGTCGGGAAGACCCTCTGGAGGAGGGCATGGCAATCCGCTCCAGGATTCTTGCCTGGGAAATCCCATGAGCAGAGGAGCCTGGTGGGCTACAGTCCATGGGGTCACAGAGAGTTAGATGCAACTGAGCATGCACGCATGTTGTCCACACAGAATAAGTGGACAGTGGAATGTTACAGCTTTGAGGGAGCCTGGCACTTAGAGAGCTCCTTATATAGCTCAGTGTGTAGAATGTAGGCTGAGGCAGGACCATGATAAAGAAAAGCCTTATAAGTCATGCTGAGAGCCTTCAATTTTATCCTGAATGTAATGGTGAGCCATTAAATTGGAGGAGGGGGGGGGGAGAGAGAGAGAGAGTGTGTGTGTATGTAGAGATTTGCATTTTCAGTGTATCATTTAGTCCCTTCTGGGAGGGAAGACAAGTATGTAGGCAAGGATGACTAATCACGGTTTTCCATGTCTCCTTTTTTGCCTTGTACTGTTGTAAAAATTTTTTCAGACTAGGTTCCTGTGAGCCAAGGCCTTAATGTTATACCTATTCAATTCCTTACAGGACTTGAGTACTGTAAGGCCATAATCAGAGCTAAGTAAATCTTTATTGACTCAATATTGTGAAACCTAAATCAATTCACTCTATAGAGCACAGGTACATGAAATAAGAAAATCTTCACCTGTTTATGCAGAAGGTAACAAGAAGGATTGTTGTTATTTTGTTGCTCCAGAAACAAAGATGAAGAGAGTTGGACCTACATGACCTGTGTGCTGTTTTTACTGAATCTGTTCCATGTTTACATTATTGTGACCGTGGAAATACAATTCACTGGCTGTATAACATTATTAGGATTTTTTTTTTTCTTGCACAACTTTCTGTTTTCCCTTGAGTTAGTAATTATCTTGTTTGTTTATTTGCTTAGTTTTCTGTGTGCGTATATGCTCAATTGCTCGGTCATGTCCAACTATTTATGACCCCTTGTCTGTAGCCTGCAAGGCTCCTCTGTCCATGGGATCTCCCAGGCAAGAATTCCAGAGTAGGTTGTCATTTCCTTTCGCAGGGGATCTTCCCGACCCAGGGATCAAACCCACGTCTCCTGCATTGGCAGGTGGATTCTTAACCACTGAGCCACCTGGAAAGCCCTTACATATTATATTACTAATTGATCTCTAACCTTTCCCCCATTTGTCTGAGTCTCTCCTCAGTATGTTCAGACTTGATGAATAGTCGGAGAATTTTATCTTCCTGTTCTAGAAGTCCCCTCCCTGAGTCTTCACTCTTACCCTGTCTCATGTCAGATGCTCTTGGGACTGCTACACAGCATTCAGTCTGGGACTTTCTCCACCTTGATCCTATAGATTTCTTCACCCTTTTCTTCTGTTAGAAGCTCTGTTTTCTGGGCCTTTCTTTTTCTGGTTTACACCTTCATTTTTCCAGGTACTTCCTCCACCAGCTCCCTGAAAAAGAGTGCATGAGAAGTAAATTTTCTGTGAGCCTGCACATCTAAAATGTCTGCATTCTACCCTCACACTCTGATAGAAATGCAAACTGGATGTAGTTTGCTCATAGAATTTTTAAAGTATTGCACTATTTCCTTCTGTCTCCCAGAAATGCTTTTGAAAAGTCCAGTGTTATTAAGGCTTGATCTCCTGTATGTATGCTGTTTATTCCTCTGTGGAGACTTTTAGAATCTTCTCCTTGTCCTTAAAGTTTATGATGGTGTGTCTTGCTTAAAGATAGTTTGCATTCATGGACTGAGCTTAGTGTGTCCTTTCAGTCTAGAAAAGTGTCGGCAGCCATGGTGAAGTACCTGTTTTGTGTCTGAATCTGGCCTGCCACTATTTTTGTAAAATAAAGCTTTATTGGCACACAGACACACTCATATCATTGTGGTGCTATATGGCCAAGTTGAATAACTTGACAGAGACGGTATGTGGTCTCCAGAGTTTAAAGCATCTGTGGCCCTGTATCTAAAATGTTTGCTGACCCTCAATCTAGAAAATGGAGAATTTCAATTCTGGTTTAAAAAATAAAATTTTCCCCCCTTCTAAAATTCCTTTTTTCAATTTTTGTGTATTTTTCAGAACTCATGTTATTTGAATGTTGAACCTCCTGGACTGACACTCAAATACTTCTCTCTCCTCTTTACCGTCACTTTGTTTTGTTATTCTGTCTGGGAATTTCTTTTATCTCCCAACCTTCCTATGAATTTTTTTTGTCTCTGCTACTTATTTCTTGTTTTGACATAAATTTTTCTGTATTTTTAAAGTAACCTTTTTATATTGTCATAAAAAACACAGATACCAAAAAAAACCACACAAAGCTTGATATATACTTTACAAATTATTATAAAGCAGCTACCTCTATAAACACCGCCTACGTTAAGAGAGAGAAAATGTCTGGTAACTCAAAAGCCATGCCTCTGTGTGCCAGTCTAATCACAGCGCAGGCTGAAACATACATAGAGCGTGGATTTCAGCCCATCACCTCATCACCCTTCTTGCAGCTCAGATTGCCCCATCAGTGAAAGCATATTCAGGTTATCCACCGTGTCCTTTTGTTGCATCATTTGTAGTTTTTGATAGTTTGCTTGTTATCTAACGTAGCAGGATGTCTAAGACTCCTCTTTTACATTCCTATATCCAGAATCATCCGTTTCTCCAAGAAACTCTGGATTCTTTTAGTGGGAAATGGGATTTTGAGCTCCCATACTGGTTGCTGACAATGCTCACAGTTACTGGATTGGTCAGTTGTTTCGAGGCCTTTTTTTAGGACAGAGAATATATATTTTTCTTCTGCTGCTTTTATACTTTTACTGTGTCTATCTTGTCAGAACATGTAGCCGTTACATACTGTCCTCTCTCCCTTCCAACTTCATTTGGCCTTTCTCCTCAAGGGACTCTGCATTTAATACTATCAACCCCTGTATTGATGTTTCTACTGTAGTCAATTTGGGTTGTGTGAAACTTCAGATGATATATTAGGATGGAATCATGAGAACTGTATTCCATGAGTTCTTGCTGGTTAATAATTGTTTTTCTGTGCTCTGTGACATTGAAAGTCAGTTTTGCTAAATATGTAATCCTTGGCTTGCATTTTCTTTCTTTGAGTCTCTTAAATATGTTTCTCTATTTTATTCTAGAAAAAAACATTGAAACCTTTGAAAACCGATGTAATCTTTTCTTGTTTTCCTTGTAAATAACTTGCCCTTTTTGCCTCCATGCCCAGAGATTTTTCTCTGTAATCTAAATATTTTCCCAGAATATATCTGGTGTTAGTTATTCTGGGTCAGTATTCTCGAGTCTGCATTGTGTTCTTTCAGGGTATAGTTTCTTTTTATTTCTAATTACGGTTTTTGGTATCCTGTTCCCTTGCTTGGATTTCTGTGAGGGACTCCTGTTACCTGTGCGTTGTATCTGTCTTTGCTATCTCGGCATATCTGTTGTGTTTATCCACTCTTACGTGTCTTTCAGTTTAGTCTTCATTCCTGAATTCTTATTAAATTTTAATTCTTTATGTAGTTCTGTTCCTTCATTTTTAAGCTTTTCTGATTTCTTCATTTATATGGGTCTTTTGTGTCTTGAATATCTTTTTAACGTGTTTAGCTTGTTTTGAAATCTTGTTGTTTTGTTGGCATGCTTTCATTGTATCATATCATATTTTCATTTATGACATTTTCATTTATTTCTTTTCATTCTCTTAATGACTCTTCACCCTTTTAGTAGAAGTCTCTTCTCATTTCTTAGGTACACTCTTTTATTTATCTGAGAGTAATGATTGCTATTTTCTACCAACCTAATTTATTTCCTCTCCTTCCTCCATTTGTTTTGGCCTTTATCATTTTAGAGGCTTTATTCAAATACATGGTGATCCTTGGTTATTGGTGCATATTTAAGAATTAGACAGTTAAAAAAAAAAGCTACTTGGAAACTCTGTGTGCCAGGTCTTGTTAAATTCTAGACTTTACCATAACATAGTCTGGTTAGGTAATTTCACTGTAAAACCCCAATGTCAGTCAATATCTTTTCATTGAGGGTGTTTTTTTGTGTGTGGGTTCTGTTTGTTTGTTTTTGGGTTTTTGGTTTTTTTTTTCGGTGCTGATCTTGTTTTTCAGAGAAGGTTCTTCTAGTCTCCTACCCTGCAGGGTGTAAGATTAACTGATAGTGTTCTACTCTGAGGATAAGAAAATCGTCCCTCTCTGTGCATAAACTTTTGTATAAGGAGGTTGCTTCCAGGTGATGCTGGTTTCCCCTGGTCCAGACTCTCATTTTTATTCTCCCTAGAGAAAAGTCTCTGGTGACATGCCTGGGAGGGGAGGGGGCAATTGCTGAGCTTTATGGATTAGGTGAGGAGAATTAGTAGGTTCTATTTCTTAATCAGTTTTTTCTAGGAATTTTCTTGTTTTTAGGCTCACCTTTAACCTCACTTCAAGACATACCTGTTTCCCATTGCTGAGCTTTTCGTGAGTTCTGCAGTATAAATTAAGTGACTTGAACTTTCCTGGGTCTGCGAAATCAGTCATTATTTGTCTTTCTCCTTTCTAAAGTGCTGTTGCTATTAGCTCTCCTCTCATCTCTTTGTCTTACGGGCCGGTTGTGTGTGTGTGTGTGTGTGTGTGTGTGTAATTCTCTACTATTGTTCAATGTCAGTTTAGGAGAGAGAACAGAGCTAATGCACAGGTTCCGTTCTCTGGAAATCCCTTCACCTGTATTGTACAGAGAATCTCAGAGAAGTCACTCTTTAGGTCTATTCTTATTTGTGTTTGAGCAAAATAATATTGAATAAAATGTCTTTCTAATGACACATTTTTGTTTGTTTTAATGATTGCTCCTGATGCTGCTCTGAAAAGTTGCAAAATGTGTTTTATTTTCCTCTTTCTGCCAAGCCTCATGGAGAAGGAAATGGCAACCCACTCCAGTGTTCTTGCCTGGAGAATCCCAGGGACGGGGGAACCTGATGGCCTGCCATCTATGGGGTCGCACAGAGTCGGACACGACTGAAGCGACTTAGCAGCAGCAGCAGCAACCAAGCCTCAGATGTGTTTAACCTAGTTCTTTTCTGTAACTTTGCAGGCCCACAAGTAATGTTTATTTCATTTATCTTTTTTGAACAGGGAAGAGAATGTGAGAGGTTATACAGAAATGCTCTATATTAAGAGATATAAGCCCTTATAACTTTTAAAAAAGTGAAAAATCATGAAGGGATTTAAGAAGCTACATCAGAAAATATTTGCTTACTATTTTTAAAAATCAGTGGAGGAATAGAAGAACAGAAAAAGATGTGATATATAAAAAACAAAAATTAAATTGGTAAATGTAAGCCAACTATTATATTAATATATCAGAAGTAACGTTAAGTGTGAATGGCTTAAATAGTTCAGATGACCAAAATTATCACATGGGTTTAAAAAGACAAAAGAGAAGATCCAGCTATATGGTGGATAAGCAAAATCAAGAGTAGGAAAACAACGGAGAAAAATCAATGAATCCAAAAGTTAGTTCTTTGAAAGGATCAACAAACCTTCCAGACCTTTAGCTAGATTGACCAAGAAAAGGGGAGTTCAGCTCAGTTCAGTCGCCCGGCCGTATCTGACTGTTTGCCACCCCATGGAGAGAATACTGCAATTACTACAATCAGCAATGAAAGAGGGGAGAGTGCTGCCAACCTTACAGAAATAAAAATAATTATTAAGGAATGTTTACCCTGTGAACATCCGGATATGACAATAGGTTGGACAACTTAGACAAAATGGGCAAGTTATTTGAACAGTATTCTCTGTTCATAAGAACTGATTTGATGATCTATTTCCAGGCTCCTGCCTTCTCCTCTCAAGGATGCAGTAGAAGTCTCGACCTGGAGAAGATGCTACACTATGCAGGAGGTGAACTCTGCCCTTAGTAAGATCCAACTGGTGGGATATTCTCAGAAAATCGTGAGTGTTAATACGATTTTACTGATTGATGAATGCTTTTGATACTTTGGAAGGATTTTATAGTTCCCTTTTTTAAGCCATTCAGTCACTATAAGTCTTGTACTAGTACATGGTGGAAAGATAGAACATGTGTTATTTTCCTCCATCCTTCCCAGGTTCTTACTGGTGCTTTCTCCTAAACCTTATATTCCCCATCATTCATTAGCATATAATAAGTCAGGGGGGAAAAGGGCATCTCATCCTGTTAACTTTAGAACAGTGACTCCACTTTACAGGTTTTGGATTTGTGAAGTAGAAAACAGCATCGAAGAGATCAAGAAATAATTTGGCACATATGACTTCTGAGCTCTGATCATGATGAGGGTTCCCATTCCTGTTAACTGTGGCCCAGAGCCACTTTTTACAGAACAACCAAGATATTAATTCCTAACCTGAAAAGGGTTTAAAAATAAAAGAAGAAGAAGAAAAAAACCTAAGTATTTATCTCTTTGACCTATATCATAATGTATCATTTCTGCCTTTTAATGGGTGCCTGATGACATGTGGATGGACTGAAATTCTCAGAAATGTGATAAGTAAAAGACTGTAAGATGTGTCTGTCCCATGGTCTCCACCATCTTTCTGTTCTTAACTTTTCTGATTCACTTGAAAGTAGTTTCTAAGTGGAGAAGGATTTTCTGGTTTTATTTTCTGCAAA
Organism: Cephalophus harveyi; assembly: GCA_006410635.1. Taxonomy (NCBI): domain Eukaryota; kingdom Metazoa; phylum Chordata; class Mammalia; order Artiodactyla; family Bovidae; genus Cephalophus; species Cephalophus harveyi. The sequence continues at coordinate 672,390 of SJYT01056690.1, forward strand.
CTTCACTGGCATGACTGCACTACTGAAAGTTCAGCACACATTCTTGCATTGTTCTTTCCTAGGAGCTTTTCGGTGCGGTCCAGGTGACTCCTCTAAGCTCTGGCTATGCCCTTGGAAGCTCCAACTGGATCATCCAGTCCCATTATGAGAAAGTGTCTTATGTCTCTGGATCCTCCTTGCTTACCACGCACCCACAGGTAATTCTAAATTCTCTTGTAACAACTCAGATTTTCAGTTGAAAGTGAAGTCGCTTAGTGATGTCTGACTCTTGGTGACCCTATGAACTGTAGCCCACCAGGCTCCTCCATCCACAGGATTTGCAGGCAGGAATACTGGAGTGGGTTGCTGTTTCCTTCTCTAGGGGATCTTCCCAACCCAGAGATCAAACTTGGGTCTCCCGCATTGCAGGCAGACTGTCTGAGCCACCAGGGAATCCCTGAATTTTCGGTAACTTACCCTAAATTCAGAATGTTTCCAGAGTGGCGTCAGCTCTTTGTCATTTTTTATTTATTTATTGGTTTCTACAGTAGGTCCTTCTTGGTTATCTATTTTAAGTAGAACAGTGTGTATGTGCCAATCCTTAACTCCCAATCTATCACTTCGCCCAGCTCTCCCGGCCATAACCATAAATTCATTGTGTAAATCTCTGAATCTGCTTCCGTTCTGTAAATAAGTTCATTTGTATCTGTTTAGATTCTACATGTAAAGCAATATCATACGGCGTTTGTCTTCTCTGTCTCAGTGACTTCACTCAGTGTGATAATCTCTAAGTCCATCCGTGTTGCGGCAGATGGCATTGTTTCCTTCTTTTTAATGGCTGAGCAGCATCCCATTGTGTGTATTTGCCACATCTTTGTCCATTCTTCTGTCAGTGGGCTTTAGGTGGCTTTCGTGTCTTGGCTGTTGTGAATAGTGGTGCAGTTAACACTGCGGTCCATGCAGCCTTTCGAGCCGTGTTTTCTCTGGATAAAAGCCCCAGGAATGGGATTGTTGGATCATGTGGTAACTCTTTTTGTTTTTTTAAGAAACCTCCATACTGTTCCCCATAGTGGCTGGACCAATTTACATTTCCACCAACGATGTAGGAGGATTCCCTTTTCTCTACTTCTTCTCTAGCATGTATTGTTTGTAGACTTCTTTGATAATAGCCATTCTGACAACTTTGAGGTGATATCTCACTATAGTTTTGATTTGTGCTTCTCTAAAAATTAGTGAGGTTGCACATCTTTTCGTGGGCCTGTTGGCCATCTGTATCTCTTTGGAGAAATGTCTGTTTAGGTCTTCTCTTCATTTTTTGATTGGGCTGTTTGTTTTGGGAGTATAAAACTTCATGAGCTTTTTTCTCATTCTGTGGGTTGTCTTTTTTTTTTTTTTTCCTTGTGATTTCATTTGCTGTGAAAAAGCTTTTGAGTTTAATTAGCTCCCATTTGTTTGTTTTTGTTTTTATTTCCATTATTCTGGGAGACAGATCAAAAAAAGATATTGCTGCAGTTTATGTCAAAGAGTGTTCTGCCTATGTTTTCAGAGTTTTTATAGTATCCAGTCTTACATTTAGGTGCTTAATCCATTTTGAGGTTATTTTTGAGTATGGTATTAAAGATTGTTCTGTCTTCATTTTTTTTTAACATGTAGCTGTCCAGTTTTCCAGTTATTGAAGAGACTCTTCTCTCCACTGTGTAGTCTTGCCTCCTTTGTTGTAGATTGATTGACCACAGGTGCATGAATTTATTTCTGGCCTTTCTGTCCTCCTGCTCCATCGATCTATAATTCTGTTTTTGTGCCAGTACCATGCTGTCTTGATGACTATAGCTGTGTAATACAATGTGAAGTTCAGGAAGCCTGATTCCTTTTGGCTTTCTCAGGATTGCTTTGGCTATTCAGGGTCTTTTGTGTCTCCATACAACTTTTAACATTTTTTGATCTAATTGTATGAAAAATGGCATTCGTAATTTGGTAAGGATTTCATTGAATCTATATATTGCCTTGAGTAGTATAGTCATTTCAACAATATTGATTCTTCCAATCCAAGAACATGGTATATGTGTCCCTGTATTGGTGTCATCTTCAGTTTCTTTCGTCAGTATCTTATACTTCTTGGAATACAGGTCTCTTGTCTTGTTTATTCCTAGGTATTTTACTCTTTTTCAATGCAGTGGTAAATGAGATTGTTTCTTTAATTTTTCTTTCTGATCTTTCATTGTTAGTGTCTAGAAATGCAACAGATTTCTGTATATTAATTTTCTATACTGCAACTTTACCAAAGCATCAGCCTTTTAAATCTTTCTGATTTTAGTTTCTACAAACATTCTTTTTTGTTGTGTAAGAACGCTTAACATGAGGTATGTGCTCAGTCACTCAGTCATGTCCAACTCTTTGCATCCCCATGGACTGTGGCCCACCAGGCTCCTCTGTCCATGGGGTTTTTCAGGCAAGAATACTGGAGCGGGTTGCCATTTCCTACTCTAGAACATAAGCTATACCCTTATAAAAGTTTGCCTGTACAGTATATGGTTGTTGACTATAAGTGCAGTGTTGTATAGCTGATCTCTAGAGCTTTTTCATCTTGCTTACCTGAAACTTTATGTCCTACTCTTTATCAAAGTTAGATTATTGTGTCTGAACATTTAGGATCATAGTTCCTCTATAAGATCATGCTGCCTTTAGGTCACCTCTGGGATTTAGAGATTTCCCAACACTTCCAATAACCAGAGCTAATGTATCTGACAGACATGGTTGCTCATTTACTCAGCAAATACTAATTTTTCAATATTTACTAAGGGCCTGCCATGTCAAGCACTCATCTAGGTGTTAGAGATTCAGTGGTGACCCACAAACAAAGTCTCCTCTCAGGGCTCAGTAATCATATGAGAGAGAATGTCATGATGAAAATAAATGAGCAAAATGCTTCCAGGTGGTGACGCAGGTACTGAAAACAGAGTTCTGTAGAGAGTGATGGTGACTAGTTTAACTTGGATGGTCAGAGAAAGCTTCCAGGGAAACATCTCACTGCAACTGAGACCTGGAGAAATGAGGCGTGTAAAGCTGTGTGGGCGAGGTATGACAGAGACATGGCAGATGAGAGCTCCTAACACTAGAACAAGCTGGGCATGTCTGCAGAGCAGAGGACACCCTTGTGATTGCAGTCTATGAAGTCTGATCATAACATGTCCAAGATACCAAGCCCTGTAGGACTTCATGAGAAATTTTAGTTTTATTTGAATGTATCAGTTCAGTTCAGTCGCTCAGTCGTGTCCAACTCTTTGCGACCCCATGCATCCCAGCATGCCAGGCCTCCCCGTCCATCACCAACACCCAGAGTTCACTCAGACTCACGTCTGTCGAGTCAGTGATGCCATCCAGCCGTCTCATCCTCGGTCGTGCCCTTCTCCTCCTGCCCCCAATCCCTCCCAGCATCAGAGTCTTTTCCAATGAGTCAACTCTTCGCATGAGGTGGCCAAAGTACTGGAGTTTCAGCTTTAGCATCATTCCTTCCAGAGAACACCCAGGGCTGATCTCCTTCAAAATGGACTGATTGGATCTCCTTGCAGTCCAAGGGACTCTCAAGAGTCTTCTCCAACACCACAGTTCAAAAGCATCAATTCTTCGGTGCTCAGTCTTCTTCACAGTCCAACTCTCACATCCATACATGACCACAGGAAAAACCATAGCCTTGACTAGACGGACCTTTGTTGGCAAAGTAATGTCTCTGCTTTTCAATATGCTATCTAGGTTGGTCATAACTTTCCATCCAAGGAGTAAGCGTCTTTTAATTTCATGGCTGCAGTCACCATCTGCGGTGATTTTGGCGCCCAAAATAATAAAGTCTGACACTGTTCCCACTGTTTCCCCATCTATTTGCCATGAAGTGATGGGACCAGATGCCATGATCTTCGTTTTCTGAATGTTGAGCTTTAAGCCAACGTTTTCACTCTCCTCTTTCACTTTCATCAAGAGGCTTTTTAGCTCCTCTTCACTTTCTGCCATAAGGGTTGTGTCATCTGCATATCTGAGGTTATTGATATTTCTCCCGGCAATCTTGATTCCAGCTTGTGCTTCATCCAGCCCAGCCTTTCTCATGATGTACTCTGCATA
>SJYT01056691.1:0-30129 GCA_006410635.1 Cephalophus harveyi
AAAAGAAAATACTACACTTAAAATGTTTAACAGTAACTCCTTACGATCAAATATCTAGTCATGATCACGTCACCTATAGTGTCATAACCTTAATTGGCTCCTGATTAAAAAATAAATCCATAAAAAAATCCTAGTTGAAATATATATGAATAATGAATGAGGAAGTGAATGACATATTAAACCCAAGAGCACATTCTCTTTAACTCTTCCAAGTGGTGCCTGCCTGCGTTCTCAGGGTTTGTCTCTTATTATTTCCTGAAGCTGCTGCGCAGTTCCTCAGTCAGGTCCGACTCTTTGCGACCCCATGAACTGCGGCGTGCCGGGCTTCCCTGTCCTTCACTGTCTCTGACTTGCTGCCAGCTTCCTTGGTGGCTCAGCTGGTAAAGAATCTGCCTGCAATGCGGGGGACCTGGGTTCAACCCCTGGGTTGGGAAGATCCCCGGGAGAAGGGAAAGGCTACCCACTCCAGTATTCCGGCCTGGAGAATTCCATAGACTGTATAGTCCATGGGGTTGCAAAGAGTTGGACACGACCGAGAGACTTTCGCTTTCATGTCCATTGAGTCAGTGATGCCTTTCAACCACCTCATCCTCTGTCACCCACTTCTTCTCTTGCCCTTAACTTTTCCCAGCATCAAGTTTCTTTCCAATCAGTCGGCTCGTCACATCAGGTGGCCAGAGTACTGGAGCTTCCATTTCCTCTTTCCTTTCTGAAAACTGAGTTGATGTGGTATTAGAAGGGACTGTGAGTTTCAAAAATCACATTTCTAAATTGCTCAAACTTCAAATATCAGAATGTATCTTTTAATCTCTCTCTAATCACGAGAATGAAGTCACTCATATTTAAACACAAACAGACTCACTTTTGAACAGCACCATGTTCTGCCTTCACCACCAACCATATTCCAACCAAAAGTTTATTTCCCCAGAGGGGATTATTTTAAATACACTAGACTTCATTTAAGCAGATATTCCTTAAGGCTCCAATTCTGTTTACAAGGAAAATAAAACTTACCATAATCATGATTATTAGTTACAGAAAAGAAGTTAAGGGAGAATGTTTAACAAAGAAAAAAATGACAAATCTAAGACATGCTTTTGCTATAGAGAGTCACATTATATTGCTATTTGTTATTATATAAAGAACATACTTTCAATTAAAAATCTATTGTAAAATTCAGAGCATCTGGAGTGAGAAATGGTGAGAAGAAAATAGAAATCCAGATGGAAAAAAGGTTTAAATCCAATAATATGACCAAAGTTTACGAGCCCAAGGTTTACAGCCAGATGACTTTCCTTCAAATCCTGGATTTGTCGTGACCCTTAGCATGGCATCTTAAATGCCTGTGTCTACAAATCCATACCCCTAAATCTGGTATAATTATAATAATACTGACCAACCTCAAAGAGATGCTAGGTAGCTTAGAAAACCTGCAATTACATACAAAAGTCCAATATGACTATGGTTATCGTTACTGCAGTCATGCCACACCTATTTCAAACATCAAAGCAGAGACAAGCTCTGAGATGAATTAGGCAGAAGCAGCCTCATTCTCTACATTACAAAACTCTTCTGATGGCTCACCTTGTATGATCATGTCCTAAAAAGAGGAGATGAGGTTTCAAAATAACTGCTCCACCTCATTAGGTTTTCAGCTTGCATAACCTGTGGACTGGGGGAAGCCAATCAGAGATTTTCTGGAATCTAGAGACAACCTCAGCATCTATGTAGAGCTATTAATATAAAACCAGCCTGCAAGAGGCCATACTTAGTCATGTACAGCAAGTCCCCTACATTCAAATGAGTTCCTTTTCAAGAATTTCTTTTGTTCTTATCAAGCTAAACTGTAATTTTATTTTATTTTTTAATATAAATTTATTTATTTTAATTGGAGGTTAGTTACTTTACAATATTGTATTGGTTTTGCCATACATCAACATGTATCCGCCACAGGTATACATGTATTCCCCATCCTGAACCTCCCTCCCTCTTCCCTGCCCGTACCATCCCTCTGGAATGTTTTTAAGTCCAATTTGTTTGAAAGTCCAGCTGTAAGCCTAGGTGCCTAACAATCAGCTGTATACTGCTGCTTTTATGCTTGGTTCCAGATGTCCTGGTCTTGAAATAAAGATACGGTATTACTGTGCTCTCTACAGTACTATATGGAAAAACACACAAAGCACAACCGCTTGTAGAGGATGCACACAGGTGACACTGCACACCAGACATGCAAACTAACTTACGTGACGGGACGTGCAAATGCATGTCTGCATCTTGGAAAGTTTGCAACGTGAAGGTTCATGTATAGGGGACTTACATTAGAAAGCAAAGAGACATTAGAAAGCAAAGAGGACTTAAATTCACAAAAGCCCAGAGCAGAGTAGAGACAAAAGTTAAAACTGAGCATTAGTTGCTTTCCACTTTCCAGCTCCAGATTCTGCTATGGGCCTCAGTATAATTCCATCCTTAGGCTTGGAGAGAGACATTCATCCTCTTAAAGCATCTCTCACTCCTACATTTGCAAGTACAATCTGGCTTCTGTTACTCGAGATCTAAAAATTCTACCTAATGACCTATTTAGTATCAGATAAAGAGCTGAGAAACAGACCTGCAGAGAATGTAAAACTGACTGTCAAGAGAGTGAGATCCAGGGTGGATTTCCCCATTCCAGAAGGAGAAACTGATGGTCCCTACCACGCCACAGTGTGAAGTGTTTGATTAAACTATCATCTGTGGGCTCTTATCATAAGCCTCTGTGCTTACCAAAAAAGAAACACTGGTGGAAACAGTAACAATGATATGTATGGAAGTGTGCTGTGTGCACCCTGAAATGTTTTGTTTTAACCCAGGATATGTTCCAGTCCTGCATTTGTCTGTAAGCAGATAAAGGAAATCTGGGTCAATGATTAAAAATTGTTGCTGTTGTTCAATCGCTAAGTTGATTCTGACTCTTGGTGCCCCCATGGACTACAGCACGCCAGGCTCCTTGGTCCTCCACTTTCTCCTGGAGTTTACTCAAATCCATGTCTTTTGCATCAGTGATGCTATCTAACTATCTCATCCTCTGCCACCCATTTTTCCTTTTGCCTTCAGTCTTGCCCAACATTCAGAGACTTTTCCAGTGAGTTGACTCTTTGCATCAGGTTGCCAAAGTATTGGACCTTCAGTTTCAGCAACAGTCCTTCTAAAGAATATTCTGGTTTTGTTTCCTTTAAGATTGACCGGTTTGACCTCCTTGCAGTCCAAGAGCAAGGACTTCTCCAACACCACAGTTCAAAAGCATGAATCCTATGGCACTCAGTGTTCTTTATGGTCCAACTCTCACATCCGTACTTGACTACTGGAAAAACCATAACTTTGACTATACAGACCTTTGTTGGCAAAGTGATGTCTCTGCTTTTTAGTATGCAGTCTAGGTTTGTCATGCTTTCTTTCCAAGGAGAAAGTGCCTTTTAGTTTCACGGCTGCAGTCACCATCTGCAATGATTTTGGAGACCAAGAAAATAAAATCTGTCACTGCTACTGCTACTGCTAAGTCACTTCAGTCGTGTCCGACTCTGTGCGACCGCATAGTTGGCAGCCCACAAGGCTGCCCCATCTATGGGATTCTCCAGGCAAGAACACTGGAGTGGGTTGCCATTTCCTTCTCCAATGCATGAAAGTGAAAAGTGAAAGGGAAGTCGCTCAGTCATATCCAACTCTTAGTGACCCCATGGACTGCAGCCTACCAGGCTCCTTTGTTCATGGGATTTTCCAGGCAAGAGTACTGGAGTGGGGTGCCATTGCCTTCTCCAAAATCTGTCACTACTTCCACTTTTTCCCCTTCTATTTGACATGAAGTGATGGGACCGGATGCCATGATCTTAGTTTTTGAATGTTGAGTTTCAAGCCAGGTTTTTCACTCTCTTGTTTCATACGCATCAAGAGGCTACTTAGTTCCTCTTCACTTTCTGCCATATTTGAGATCCAAACAAAAAAAATAATAATCATAAATCACATGCAGTAGATGGATACACCAGGTACTATGGATAAGATTGATGCAATGATCCTAAAAGTACAAAATCAAAATATTGGGTGCATGTGTATTAAACCTTACCACCCACCTCCCTCCCCATGTCTTCAAAGCTGTCTTCTAGCATTTTTTTTTTTTTTTTTTGGTTGGAAGGGATCCTTGTAGGCCCCCATAAATTGCATTTTATTTTATTTTTTTTAATATAAATTTATTTATTTTAATTGGATGATAATTACTTTACAATACTGTATTGGTTTTGCCATACATCAACATGAATCCATCACAGGTATACACGTGTTCCCCATCCTGAATCCCCCTCCCTCCTCTCTCCCTTACCATCCCTCTGGGTTGTCTCAGTGCACCAGCCCCAAGCATCCAGTATCATGCATCGAACCTGGACTGGTGATTCGTTTCATATATGATATTATACATGTTTCAATGCCATTCTCCCAAATCATCCCCGCCCTCTCCCTCTCCCACAGAGTCCAAAAGACTGTTCTATACCTCTGTGTCTCTTTTTCTGTGTCTTCTAGCACTTTGTCCCCAGAAGTAGTCATCTTTGTGTTCCATCGTAAGGCTCATTCCATCACTACATTGTCAGGAGGAAGGAGCAGGACAGGGTCCTGCTTAAGAAAGACTTCTTCCTCATCCCATTGTTACCTGTCTATGGTCTGTGGCCGAGGTCAATCAGCAGAGGATGAGAAGCACTGGTCATAACTCATTATCATAGGCAGGGAGCTTTCATGGTGAAATAAGGTTTGGAGTGTGTCCTAATAAGCAGTGTCTTGCAAAAAAAAAAAAAATTTTAAGCAATTTAAGTCCCCTCAAATGAATTTAGAAGACAACTCAGGAAGTTTCAGGGCAGAAACTGTGAAATTCTGAGGAACAGTGACCCATGATAACAAACAGTGGAGGAAGTATTATCCCCTTGGGTTCCTCTCAGATCTAAGCTTGAACAGCACTAGGAAGCAAGTGATGACCACATACCTCTGTGAATATGCAGACACACACCCACACAGAGGAGCCTTCCTCATGCTTTCCCAGGGGAGACCTTGAAGGGCACCGTACAAGGAAAAGATCAAGATTTATTTCATTAAAGATTCATTCTGTCTTCCTCCCACCATTGTTTCTCAGGTGTGTTGGCTATGTTTAAGGCTATAATTTTTGGTAGCAGTATATAAGAACAGATTGAAAATGAACTCAAGAAAGAATGAACTTCACCTAGAGAAAATTAGCTAATTGTGATGCCCCTTAGATAAACATCCCTGTAGCTCAAATGGTAAAGAATCTGCCTGTGAGGCAGGGGACCAGGGTTCGATCCCTGGGTTGGGAAGTTCCTCTGGAGAAGGGAATGGCAATCCACTCCAGTATTCTTGCCTGGAGAATTCCATGGACAGAAAAGCCTGGTGGGCTACAGTCTGTGGGGTTGCAAAGAGTCGGACACGACTGAGTGACTAACACAGACCTTAGATATTTTTGTCCAACCAACATCCTCATTTTGGGACAACCATATTTTCCCTGTTCCTTTTGGATCTAATGGGGCTGAGGACTCCAATACCTTCTCACTCTCTTCACAGCCACAGTGGTAAGTGGATGATCTGGCCTTCCATGTTTACATGAAAAAAAAAAAAAAAAGACTAGACTGCTCAAATCATCTACATAGGGCCATCTAGCAGTTGTCTCTAGAATCAAAATTTCAACATTAGTAGTATTTAAATTTTTAATCATAAAATATCTTAAGTGAAAGTGAAGTTGCTCAGTTGAGTCCAACTCTTTGCGACCCCATGGACTGTAGCTCACCAGGCTTCTCTCTCCATGGGATTTTCCAGGCAAGAATACTGGAGTGGGTTGCCATTTCCTCCTCCAGGGGATATTCCCAACCCAGGGATCGAACCCAGGTCTCCTGCATTGCAGGCAGACGCTTTACCCTCTGAGCCACCAGGGAAGCCTAAAATGTCTTAACCAGACTAAAATATGTACAGAATCATATGAGGATCCATGTAGCCAATACAGCCCCTATGAACCACATCACAGATCATTCTGTAATCTTGGAAAGGTAAGCACTCTCCCCAATTTTCATTCCCATGTCTGTTCTGATACTTGGTTATTCAGTTATGAATGCATCACTAAATGAAATATAGGATTATTTTCTAAAGCTTAAGGTGACATCCATATATCATGATACAGTTAGAGAAGTTAGAAGCTGTCTTTCTGCTGAAACGGGGAACTATAGCCTTTGCCTTTCCTAACTTTATGGAGGAAAGATAAAGAGAAAGGTGATAAATAAACTCTAAGTAATTGGGAGCCAGGGGAGAGGACACTTAATAAGATGATTGTGTCCTAAAATAGCTAAGTATAAAATCACTGTTCATGTTTTAAATATAATTTGAGTTGGGTTTTGTCCCTTGCAACCCAAAGAGTCCTCATACATAAATTGGATAAAAAGAAATTCTGCAGGCAAAGATAACATGATACAAATAGATTGAACTCCATTTTTCTTAAATAGACCAACTGGTCCTGGGTGGGTGTATGACCAAGACAGATCAATCATGAGTCTTCTATTGGATTATATAATTAGATAGTGGAGCAAAAACTGGGATATCACACCAGGAATCTAATTGTGACATATCTTCCCTAGACTCATGGAGAGCATCCCTCTATAGCTGGGACCATTAAGGCTATATACAGAGGGAAGTGGTGGAGGTAGAGATGTACATATTGGAAAACTGTTTGAACTCTGAAATCTATTTGAACCTGAGCCTAGAAATTTCAGATTAAATGATCTAACAAATTTCCCTTTTAGTTATGTTAGTTGCTTGAGTTGTTTCTGTCTTAAAAAGTCCTGATCTATCCCCTATGCTGTGCCTCTGGGCAAAGTAATGATTATTAATTCAGGATTTCTCCAGTCATGAAATAGTTAAGCATTTGTTGTTATGCATTGGTTAGTTGAATAATGAGTAGGATATCTTTGGATATGTGGAAAGAAAGACATAGATGAGCTGAGAAGTCAAGACTAGGACATGTCTCTTTTGCAAGGCTGACAGTAATCATCCTTCGCCTGGGAACTTCTCAAGCATCAGGAGGGTGAGACGACAGCCACCGTTAAACTACATCAGCTTCTGGATCCTAACAAGAAATCAGGAAGAGCTTACTGAGCCAAGCTGGACCGATCACATTTTCTCCATATTAAATACAGTCTTGAGAATGAGCTAGTGTGCTGTGGTGTGTGACTGGAACCGCAACATGCAAGCTCAGGGGCTATGGCAACACCATTTCATCTCAAAGATGAGAAGCAGAGGAAGCCAGGAAGCAGAAATAGAAAAGCCAATCCAGATGTCCAGAGAAAAACAAGGGAGATGGAAAGAGACTTTTGATGACTTGGCCCTAATCCCATGTTCTTCAGAGGCTAAATGCCAGTCCAGACCTCTGGTCATTTCTCTGTCTCTGTAAATTCAATTAAGCTTCACTGAGTGCATGCCCAAACACTAGTTGGGTTCTGTTCACTTGCACCTATGTATTCTCTAGGCAAGAATACTGGAGTAGGCAGCCTTTCCCTTCTCCAGGGGATCTTCCCAACCCAGGAATCAAACCAGGATGTCCTGCATTGCAGGTGGATTCTTTACCAACTGAGTTATCAGGGAATCCCAAGTTATTCTAAATGATTATAAATAAGTTATTATAAATGTCAGGCAAAATATTATAAATTAAAGACTTAATAAATAATGAGTTTCCTTAAATGAACTGTGATATATTAAACTTCCAACAGAAAAGGTTGGAATAATTCCAAGAAGAGAGGTAAGGTTTTTTTTTTTAGTTCTGTTTTTGATATTGGTTATTCACTAGCATGGTATGATTGTTATTAAGAAGTAAATATGAACGATCAGGTGGCATTATGAGTCATTTTTACAGATATGATTATTGGATCCAAATATTCCTCACAAACAAAATAATGATATCCCACAGATACTGACCCTATTTTAAGTTCTCAGAGAAAATCTTGTGATTATGTTCAGAGAGATAACACTCGGTATACTGTGTCTTAAGGATCTGGTTTTGCTTTCCCCTGATATTTTTCTTAGTTGATACTCTGGTTTTAAATGTTAAACAAATGCTTACATGACACAGACAATTTGATGTAACATGAAAGAACATCTTTCCCCCTAGCTACACAGAACCTCCATAGATACCTAAATAAAAAGATAATGAATCATGGGAAATCTTACCTATAGCACGGCCTACCATAATATAGTTCAATATAAAGAGGGAGCTTCAGTCTAATATGTCTTTGTATCTTCTGCCATACTGTGTACACTTCTGTGTTGTACTCACGAAGTATTTTTGAGAAAATCAATGGGAAGGTGGATCCAGTTTTGAACTGCAACCAGGGATGACTTGTGTGTGAGTCAGAATGATTTCATTTGAAAAACTTAACACTATCATAATTTCCTGTTGCTGATATTCCATACATTGCTGGAATGCATTTTTACTGCATTACCATTTGTTTTCTTGCCCAGCTTCCCTGTTACATGGATTTTCTTAATACCAGAGACTGTGCCATTCTTATTCTCCCTCCTTCTTCAGTGCTTATTATATTGTCAGCACTTAATAAAAATGGATAAAATATGTCCATGTTATTAAACACATCCACCAGAGGATTATCCCGAGGTTCCAGGGCACTCAGGCAGCTAAGACAGCCCAGTTGAAGGAGCACATAGGTAGTCTGGCCACTGGTATCTCTCCTTCTTGGTGTCATCTATAGACTTCTTAGACACCCTCTCTGATTCCTGGACGACTCTAGCATCTGGTTCTTTCTCAGATTCCCAGTGAGTATGGTATCCACACAGGTTATTTCTCCTACATGCTCTGGTCACTAGTGTTTTCTATTGTTGTTGCTGTTGTCAATTTTTTCTCTCATCTTCTTAACCCACAATCTACCTCAGGAGCCATGCCCATGGTCATGTTACCAATAAAGCACTTGTTGCTGCCACTGGAAACTAACCTGGAGAACTCAGGAATGGCCAAAAGGAGAGAGGAGATGTCAGCCCATAATATGTCCTGCCAACTACCCAGAATTCTTCACTCTGGAATGCACCTTGGCTGAGAGATGCTCGTGCTAGCTGAGAGGACCATGAGTCAGAAGCGCCAAAGTATTAATAGCAGGACAATTGAGAGAGGAGTCTGAGCCCTGCCCAGAAAAGAGATAAAAGGCCACATATTTCTTATTCTTGAAGTCAAGAAGACCTTCCTGACTAGAAAGCTCCTTGGAGGTCAAACGGGGAGTGATGCCAAGTCTACCCATAGTCTTCTTTGCTAGAATCCACCTTGGCTGAGAGATGCATGCACACACATGGGAGGATCCTGAAATATATCAAATAAGGACTCAGCCTCAGCAAATCAAAATGATTGGCCAAAGGAAACCCAAAAGAAATGCCCCATAAAAGTGATTTAAACTACCACAAGGGCAGTACTCTCTCCGAGGACACCTGTGTGTCTATCCACATGTACTGTACACTTTTTCCCCTCATAAACACTACTGGTTTCACTCCTCTCTTGTGGGAATACTTTTCTGCAAAGCTGAAGAGCCAGGGCTTTGTCACTGGCCACTGGTATAGTGGCTAGGATTTGGCTCTCACTGCAGCAACACTACCTCAATTGCTGACCAGGGATGGAAACTCTGCTTCAAGCTGCTGCAGGCTGAAGGCACCCAAGACCAGTCCTCCTGGGTTCCCTTATCCTGCTGCTATCCAGCCGGTGTCCCTTCCCAATAAATCTCTTGCTTTGTTGGTACACGTGTCTCCTCAGACAATTCATTTCCAAGAGTTAGACAAGAGCCCACCCTCACACCCTGGAAGGGATACTCCTTCCTGCAACACTTACTCTGTTACATCTTTGTTTGTTTTTACCTTTTTTTGTGGTCTCTTTTTATTATGATGGAGTCTTTCCAAGTGTGAGGATTTCATCACATGTGCTCACGATTCTACCTAAAAACATCAAGAGTATCATTTGGCACACAGAGAAGGCATTCAATATCTAATAGAGAATGTCAGTTGCTCACTTGTGTCTGACTCTTTGTGACCCCATGGACTGTAACTCACCAGGCTCCTCTGTCCATGGGATTCTCCAGGCAAAAATACTGGAGTGGGTTCAGTTCAGTTCAGTCACTCAGTCGTGTCCGACTCTTTGTGATCTCTTGAATTGCAGCACGCCAGGCCTCCCTGTCCATCACCAACTCCCGGAATTCACCAAAACTCATGTCCATCGAGTCGGTGATGCCATCCAGCCATCTCATCCTTGGTCGTCCCCTTCTCCTCCTGCCCCCAATCCCTCCCAGCATCAGAGTCTTTTCCAGTGAGTCAACTCTTCACATGAGGTGGCCGAAGTATTGCAGTTTCAGCTTTAGCATCAATCCTTCCAATGAACACCCAGGAATGATCTCCTTCAGAATGGACTGGTTGGATCTCCTTGCAGTCCAAGGGACTCTCAAGAGTCTTCTCCAACACCACAGTTCAGGAGCATCAATTCTTCGGCATTCAGCTTTCTTCACAGTCCAACTCTCACATCCATACATGACCACTGGAAAAACCATAGCCTTGACTAGATGGACCATTTTTGACAAAGCAATATCTCTGCTTTTCAATATTCTATCTAGGTTGGTCATAACTTTTCTTCCAAGGAGTAAGCATCTTTTAATTTCATGGCTGCAGTCACCATCTGCAGTGATTTTGGTTCCTCCCCAAAATAAAGTCTGACACTGTTTCCACCGTTTCCCCACCTATTTCCCATGAAGTGATGGGACCAGATGCCATGACCTTCGTTTTCTGAATGCTGAGCTTTAAGCCAACTTTTTCACTCTCCACTTTCACTTTCATCAAGAGGCTTTTTAGTTCCTCTTCACTTTCTGCCATAAGGGTGGTGTCATCTGCATATCTGAAGTTATTGATATTTCTCCCGGCAATCTTGATTCCAGCTTGTGCTTCTTCCAGCCCAGTGTTTCTCATGATGTACTCTGCATAGAAGTTAAATAAAATTTTCCACAGTTTATCGTGATCCACACAGTCAAAGGCTTTGGCATAGTCAATAAAGCAGAAATAGATATTTTTCTGGAACTCTTTTGCTTTTTCCATGATCCAGCAGATGTTGGCAATTTGATCTTTGGTTCCTCTGCCTTTTCTAAAACCAGCTTGAACATCTGGAAGTTCATGGTTCACGTATTGCTGAAGCCTGGCTTGGAGAATTTTGAGCATTACTTTACTAGCATGTGAGATGAGTGCAATTGTGTGGTAGTTTGAGCATTCTTTGGCATTGCCTTTCTTTGGGATTGGAATAAAAACTGACCTTTTCCAGTCCTGTGGCCACTGTTGAGTTTTCCAAATTTGCTGGCATATTGAGTGCAGCACTTTCACAGCATTGTCTTTCAGGATTTGAAATAGCTCCACTGGAATTCCATCACCTCCACTAGCTTTGTTCATAGTGATGCTTCCTAAGGCGCACTTGACTTCACATTCCAGGATGTCTGGCTCTAGGTGAGTGATCACACCATCGTGATTATCTTTGTCATGAGAATCTTTTTTGTACAGTTCTTCTGTGTATTCTTGCCACCTCTTCTTAATATCTTCTGCTTCTGTTAGGTCCATACCATTTCTGTCCTTTATCGAGCCCATCTTTTCATGAAATGTTCCCTTGATATCTCCAATTTTCTTGATGAGATCTCTAGTCTTTCCCATTCTGTTGTTTTCCTCTATTTCTTTGCATTGATTATTGAGGAAGGCTTTCTTATCTCTTCTTGCTATTCTTTGGAACTCTGCATTCAGATGTTTATATATTTCCTTTTCTCCTTTGCTTTTCACTTCTCTTCTTTTCACAGCTATTTGTAAGGCCTCCCCAGTAACGTCTTTTAAACTTACTTTCTTATTTCCCCCTCTTCTGTTCTATAAAAGAAACTGGCATCCAGACCCTGATAAGATGGTATCCTAGGACTCTATCCACCATCTTCTCTGTCTGTCGGCTTTCCAAGTAAAGTTGCTATTCCTTACCTTGAATCTTCCAGGTGGTGCTAGTGGTAAACAACCCGTCTGCCAATGCTGGAGACATGAGACATGGGTTCGATCCCTGGGTGGGGAAGATCCCCTGCAGGAGGGTACGGCAACCCACTCCAGTATTCTTGCCTGGAGAATCCCATGGACAGAGGAGCCTCACAGGCTACAGTCCATGGGGTTCCACAGAGTCAGATACAACTGAAGTGACTTAGCACACAGCACAGCATGTTCCTTACTGCAACACCTTGTCTCTGATTATTGGTGTATTACACAATGAGAAGACAGAGTTTGGATTTGGTAACATTCCCAGAACAGAGCTACTACCAGAGATACCTGGAAAGATATGAGCTGGGCATGGTGGGGAGAACTTGGCAGAACCTAGAGGTCCGAGTTCACTTTGTATCCAGGCACCTCTGCCTAGCCCAGCAAACAGTAGCTTTTCTATCTCTATATGAATTGCCTTCCTCCTCTTTGAAATCCCAACCATTACCTGCAACATCTTCTTTTCATCTTTATCTGAAAATGGTTTATTTTAAGGTGAAGGCTTTGGTTCATTTTGGAGAGTAACTCAGTTTTCCTGAGTCTCTCCTATGCATATTTGCTATTAAACTTTTATTTGATTTTCTGCTGCTAATCTGTCTCATGTCAATTTAAATTTTTTACCAGCCAAAAGATCTTAGAAGAGGAGAGGAAAACTTTCTCCCTGACAGCTTCGTGGGGGAAATGAGAAGGGCTCTTACATAAACGCTCTTGATCTTTCTGACCCCCTGATGTGAAACATGACAATTAAATGCCTCCCATAGAAAATGTTCATGAAATTTAAATATATTTTCCTTACCAAGGAATTTTGCTCAAGGAAGACTCATTCTCAGAGTTAATGAGGCATCTTAGAATTACACTTAAATAGTTACAGGACTCACTGAAACCACATTTTTCATAGTGAATGAAGACTTTTAGAGATTTTCATGTGTATGAATAATGTGATTAGCTATTTCAAACTCTGGTGATAAGGGTGTTGGAAGTTCCAAAGACTTCCAAGGTTTCTCCTCAGAAATAAATGTTTGGTTTAAAATTTTCCCTATATCCTTTTTGGAGTAACCATTCTATAAATTGGACTTCTCTGGTAGCTCCAGCAGTAAAGAATCTGCCTGCTAATGCAGGAGACACAAGAAACATGGATTCGCTCCTTGGGTTGTGAAGATCCCCTGGAGAAGGAGATGGCAAACCACTCCAGTATCCTTGCTTGGAAAATCCCATGGACAGAGGAGTCTGGTGGGCTCTAGTCCATGGGGTTGCAAAGAGTCAGGCATGACTGAGCAATGAACACTTTCACTTTCTTTCACTTCTCTGTAAGCTGCTGCTCTACTGAACTAACTTAACAATGCAATTCAATAACTTGGCTTCTACTATAATGTCTTAACCTGATTTGTCCTAAAGAAATTAATTATGTCAGCTGAATTCAAAATAAGAACGATTTTTCCTTTTGTCTGAGTTATATGTGGATTGTGCTCTACTTCCCAGAGATTTTGGATTGTTAATGAAAATATATGAAATGTACTCATTGAGTACTTACTACTGAATCTTTATTTTGGCCTAATGCAGTAGATATCATTTTGAAGATGGATGACCTAAGACTCATCTTTCATATACTCATGATCTATATATGTTTTCTTATTCTGATAATTTTTAATTCTATCTTTTGCCCATTTCTCATTAGTTTATGATTGTTTCCTTAAGTATTTGAAGGAGCTTTTTTCTAAGCTAGGGAAATTAACTCTGTCTGAAAGTTACAATTATTTTCTAGTTTGGCTTTATACTGATTTTTCTTAAGGTGACTTCAGCCTTGCAGAAATCTTAAAATTTTTTGCTTTTGAGTAATCAAATTCATCAACATAATATTTCATGGCTTCTCTCTCCCTCCGTTTTGGTTTTATATCATATTTGGAAAAGTCTTTCTTTAGTTGTTTAGACTCTTTTGCCACCCATGGACTGTAATCTGCCTGGCTCCTCTGTCCATTGAATTCTCCAGGCAAAAATACTGGAGCAGTTTGCCATTTTCTTCTGCAGGGTATCTTCCTGACCCAGGGATCAAACCCTTGTCTCTTATGTCTCTTGCATTGGCAGGCAGGTTCTTTACAGTTGAGGCACCTGGGAAGCCCAAAGTCTTCCTTATTCTAAGATTAAAAAAGAATTATCCCCACATCAAATAAAAGGATTATTTTTTAAAAAGTAGAAAACAACAAACGTTAGGATGTGAAGAACAATCAACTATAGTGCATAGCTGATGGGGATATAAGATGGTGCATCTGCTGTAGAAAGCAGTATGGCAGTTCCTCAAAAAATTAAACAGAGAATAAGACCTAGTAATCCCACGAGGAGGTGTGCACACAAGGGGACTGAAAGCAGTCTTAATCACAATAGTCAAAAAATGGACAAAGCTCAAATGTTTTTCAACAGATGAATGGATAAAACCAATACAATATTGTAATTAGCCTCCAATTAAAATAAATAAATTTAAATTAAAAAAAATAAATGTGGTATACACACAATGGAATATTATTCAGCATAAAAACTGAATGAAACTCTGATACATGTTACAGCAAGGATGAAACTTGAAAACACTATGTTAATTTAAATAAAGCAAGCACAAAAAGGACAAATATATGATTCTGTTTGTTTGTGGTACATAGAATAGCCAAAGTCATAGATACAGGAAGTAGAAGAGAGGTTACCAGGGGCTGGGGAGAGAGAAATGGGGAGTTAATATTTAGTGGACACAGAGTTTCAGCTTGCAATGACAAAAATATATTAAGAAATGGATAGTGGCATTGGTGTCATGACACACATGTGAAAACACTTAATTCCACTAAGCTGTACACTTAAAAATGGCTATAATGGTAAAATTTTGTTGTGTATGTTGTACCATAATTAAAAAATAATTATTATTATTCATTATGTTATTTAACACTTTTGTACTTTCATTTTCTATTGAGCCCTGGTTGCAAGCACCAGGTCAACCTTAAATAAGAAAAATTTATCAGAAGACATTTATTTATTCAGTTTTATACAAGTTTATATATCATTAAAATGGAGTTTATTTTTAAATATCTGTAAAAACCACATTATAGAGACTTTCCTCAAATGTATACTTAGATAGAACATAAAGATATATCTTCTTTTCTTAGCTGTAGGAGTGATTTTACTTCAAAAAAGGAAAAGCAGGAGCTACTTTGCAGGTTCATTTTTTGTTAGGTATTACCAAAAATTAAAATTGGATAATCAAACTAAAAGATAAGCCAGAATCAGATTTTTATCTTTAAAGATTCTTTCTCTTTCAGTTCAGTTCAGTTCAGTCCCTCAGTCGTGTCCAACTCTATCTGACCCCGTGAATCGCACCACGCCAGGCCTCCCTGTCCATCACCAACTCCTGGAGTTCACTTAAACTCATGTCCATCAGGACGGTGATGCTATCCAGCCATCTCATCCTCTGTCGTCCCCTTCTCTTCCTGCCCCCAATGCCTCTCAGCAACAGAGTCTTTTCCAATCAGTCAACTCTTCACATGTGCTGGCCAAAGTATTATAATTTCTGCTTCCCTGGTGGCTCAGAAGGTAAAGTGTCTGCCTACAATGCAGGAGACCCAGGTTCAATCCCTGGGTTGGGAAAATCCTCTGGAGAAGGAAATGGCAACCCACTCCAGTACTCTTGCCTGGAAAATCCCATGAGCAGAGGAGCCTGGTAGGCTACAGTCTATGGGGTCGCAAAGACTTTACTTACTTTCCAATGAACACCCAGGACTGATCTCCTTTAGAATGGACTGGTTGGATGTCCTTGCAGTCCAAGGGACTCTCAAGAGTCTTCTCCAACACCACAGTTCAAAAGCATCAATTCTTCGGTGCTCAGCTTTCTTCACAGTCCAACTCTCACATCCATACATGACCACTGTAAAAATCATAGCCTTGACTAGACGGACTTTAGTCGGCAAAGTAATGTCTCTGCTTTTGAAAATACTATCTAGGTTGGACATAACTTTTCTTCCAAGGAGTAAGCGTCTTTTAATTTCATGGCTGCAGTCACCATCTGTGGTGATTTTGGAGCCCCAAAATATAAAGTCTGACACTGTTTCCACTGTTTCCTCATCTATTTCCCATGAAGTGATGGAACCAGATGCCATGACCTTCGTTTTCTGAATGCTGAGCTTTAAACCAAATTTTTCACTCTCCTCTTTCACTTTCATCAAGAGGCTTTTTAGTTCCTCTTCATTTTCTGCCATAAGGGTGGTGTCATCTGCATATCTGAGGTTATTGATATTTCTCCCGACAATCTTGATTCCAGCTTGTGTTTCTTATTTCACATCTATTTATAAGGCCTCCTCAGACAGCCATTTTGCTTTTTTGCATTTCTTTTCCATGGGGATGGTCTTGATCCCTGTCTCCTGTACAATGTCAAGAACCTCTGTCCATAGTTCATCAAGCACTCTGTCTATCAGATCTAGTACCTTAAATCTATTTCTCACTTCCACTGTATAATCATAAGGGATTTGATTTAGGTCATACCTGAACGGTCTAGTAGTTTTCCTGCTTTCCTCAATTTAAGTCTGAATTTGGCAATAAGGAGTTCATGATCTGAGCCACAGTCAGCTCCCAGTCTTGTTTTTGCTGACTGTATAGAGCATCTCCATCTTTGGCTACAAAGAATATAATCAATCTGATTTCAGTGTTGACCATCAGGTGATGTCCATGTGCAGGGTCTTTTCTTGTGTTGTTGGAAGAGGGTGTTTGCTATGACCAGTGCATTTTCTTGGCAAAACTCTATTAGCCTTTGCCCTGCTTCATTCTGTAAAGGCTAAATTTGTCTGTTACTCCAGGTGTTTCTTGACTTTCTACTTCTGCATTCCAGTCCCCTATAATGAAAAGGACATCTTTTGGGGGTGTTAGTTCTAAAAGGTCTTGTAGGTCTTCATAGAACCGTTCAACTTCAGCTTCTTCAGTGTTACTGGTTGGGGCATAGGCTTGGATTACCATGATATTGAATGGTTTGCCTTGGAAATGAAGAGAGACCATTCTGCCATTTTTGAGATTGCATCCAAGTACTGCATTTTGGACTGTTTTGTTGACCATGATGGCTACTCCATTTCTTCTAAGGGATTCCTGCCCACAGTAGTTGATATGATGGTCATATCAGTTAAATTCACTCATTCCAGTCCATTTTAGTTCTTTGAATCCTAGAATATTGACGTTCACTCTTATCATCTCCTGTTTGACCACTTCCAATTTGCCTGATTCATGGACCTGACATTCCAGGTTCCTATGCAACATTGCTCTTTACAGCATCAGACCTTGCTTCTATCACCAGTCACCTCTGCAACTGGATATTATTTTTGCTTTGGCTTCATCCCTTCATTCTTTCCAGAGTTATTTCTCCATTGATCTCCAGTAGCATATTGGGCACATACAGGAGCTCCTCTTTCAGTATCCTATCATTTTGCCTTTTCATACTGTTCATGGGGTTATCAAGGCAAGAATACTGAAGTGGTTTGCCATTCCCTTCTCCAGTGGACCACATTCTGTCAGACCTCTCCACCATGACCTGCTCGTCCTGGGTGGCCCCACACGCATGACTTAGTTTCATTGAGTTAGACAGGGTTGTGGTCCATGTGATCAGATTGGCTAGTTTTCTGTGATTATGGTTTCAGTGTGTCTGCTCTCTGACGCCCTCTCACAACACCTACCATCTTACTTGGGTTTCTCTTACCTTGGACGTGGGGTATCTCTTCATGGCTGCTCCAGCAAAGTGCAGCCGCTGCTCCTTACCTTGGATGAGGGGTATCTCCTCACAGCCACACCTCTTGACACTGAACGTGGAGTAGCTCCTCTCGGTTCTCCTGCACCTGCACAATTTAGTAACAACTCTGGTGTCATTGTTATTAGTAGTACATTATATCTACTTAAAATGAATTTTTTTAAAGCTGTAAGAGAACTTATTGATGACTTTTAATTCTTAATTTTTCCAAATAAAGACGTGTATAAAAAAAGCTGCATTCCTTCAAAGACTGCAACTTCAACTAGAATGATGATTGTTACCCCCAGGAATTTCAAGCAATATTTTTATATAAAGTCTAAGGGTTCCATCTTATTTTATCTTAATGTTCCAAGGAGCGATACTAAAATTTTTTAAATTACTCTATAGGCACATCTACTAAAAATACTATGTCCCAAGTGGTTGGTACAAATTGCTCACATGTAAGAGTGGAAAGCAATTAAGTCAGAGATTTCTTGATTATGTTAAGCTCTGCACATTCTGGTAAAGCCTCATGGTTTTTATCCAGTGTGGTATAGGTGGATACTAGGGGATTTTAGCAGAGGAGTAATTTCTATGAAAGGTTAGGACTGCGGTGTCTGGGGGATTCTGTGGAAAGGAAAGAGTGAAAGCAGCAGGACCAGTTGGGTGGCTATGTCAATGGTCCAAACAAGGCACGAGGGTTATGCGGTCTAGGGTGGTGGCCGGAAAGGTGTTGAGAAATTCTTGAATTTGGAGTATGTTTTAAAGCTGAAGTCAGTGGCTATAACTTGTTAGAGAAAAAGAGGAGTAAAGGATGAGCAGGAGATTTTGGAACTGGGAAATCTACATTTGGAAGAAGTAGAAGATTAGACAGACACGATGAAGCAGATCTCCTGAGCCAGACGGAGCCGCTGGGGCTTGCTCCCGTAAGTGTTACAAAGGTGCTTTAAGATCTTGGGAAGGAGAGGGTGATGTAAGGGCTGTTGTCAGGGAAGCAGCAGCATTGTGAAGCTAGGAGGAGGCAAGGCTGACGAGGCGGGACTAGGGGAACAGGACTCTGCTAGTTTCTGTCTGGGGCTGGTAAGACTGGTTCCTTCTCTTCCCACTTTGGGAATGGAGGCCCTCACATCCAGTGGTTCCTTGTCTATCAAATGCGCCCTCCAGTTCCCAGTGGAATCTGCCAGACTGATAGCGTTAGGTATGGTGGGTCACACAGCCCCCCAGGCACAAAGGGAACTCATGTGCTTCCCATAAAACACTCCAGGCAGAGCGCTGAGCAGGTGGGTGGAAACCCAGCCCAGACCATCTGATTTTGAAATTTGGCTTTACTACTCCCATCTACCCAACTTTGAGCAAATTATTTAATTTCCCCACATCTCAGTTTTCTCACTTGGGAAATGAGATTAAGATAGTATTCAACTCACAGGATTAAGGTGGGAACTAAATAAGCTTTACATTTTGAAGCTTTTGTAAAGTAAATGTGAGCTGATTTTCTTTTTCGAGATTTCAAAAAAAGAAAAAATTAGTGTGGACTAATTCTTAAGATGAGTTTCCCAGGTGGCTCAGTGGTAAAGAATCCACCTGCCAATGCAGGAGATGCAGGTTCAGTCTCTGGGTTGGGAAGATCCCCTGGAGAAGGAAATGGCAACTCACTCCAGTATTCTTGCCTGGAAAATCCAAAATTCTTCTTCCACAGAAGAACCTAGTGGGCAACAGTCCATGGGGTTGCAAACAGTCAGAGAAGATTTACTGACAACAAACAACAATCCTTAAGATATGTTCTTATAGTAATGTTGGTACTGATTGATTAGTACTGCAAGTAGGCAACAGTGAAAATATTACTTCAAAAGAAGAATAGCAGAATTTAATATCTTGATCGGAAATTAATGTGCAAATGATGATGCTAAGTTAGTGGGAAAGAGCAGTGTCCTCAACAATAATGAGGAAAGAACTCATATTTCAAAAAGAGAAGTTGGCAAACTCCTTCAGAAATGTATTTATTTAAATCAACATATTTTGGATAACCACATAACACAGATTACATTTAAAATTAAAAATGATTCTGTAATTGCCTGTCACAAAGTTTCTCTCCAGTTTTAATGCAAATATGTATTAAGGGAAAAAAACAAAAAGAACAAAATTCTCAAGGAGCATAAAATATGTGTGATCACTTTCCAATATAAATTATGAGAAAGGAACTATTTACCATCATTATAAACCTGTGCTTTCTATTTTTAAATGCTCAAATACATTTTTCCTTGTCTGTCTACTCATATTATCATGCAGATTTACAAATTCTGTGTGCTTATGTTGACTGGTTTGTGGTGGTACTGATCATATATGATTCAATTTATTGTATGTTTTCAAATAGTTATCAGCCAGGGGTATTTTCATCTTCATTAATGATCAGAAAAAATATAAGCTACAAAAGTTAGAGTTTAAAAAAGTTGTCTAAAGTAATTAGTATGACATTTAGTTCAGTTCAGTCGCTCAGTCATGTTCGACTCCTTGCGACCCCATGAACCACAGCATGCCAGGCCTCCCTGTCTGTCACCAACTCCCAGAGTTCACCCAAATTCATGTCCATTGAGTCAGTGATGCCATTAAACCAACTCATCCTCTGTCATCCCCTTTTACTCCTACCCTCAATTTTTCCCAGCATCAGGGTCTTTTCAAATGAGTCAGCTCTTCATATTAGGTGGCCAAAGTATTGGAGTTTCAGCTTCAACGTCAGTCCTTCCAATGAATATTCAGGGCTGATTCCTTTAGGATAGACTGGTTGGATCTCCTTGCAGTCCAAGGGACTCTCAAGAGTTTCTCTAGCACCAGAGTTCAAAAGTATCAATTCTTCTGCACTAAGCTTTCTTTATAGTCCAACCCTCACATCCATACATGACCACTGGAAAAACCACAGCCTTGAATTTAGGCATAATGAAAAGAGGGCTGAACTTTTGAGGTTAATATGGCTATTTATGGCAACTATGCCTATATTTACTACTCATTTGAGGATCTTTGATTCTTAACATCTGTGGTAGGCAGATTAATGACCTTCCAAAGATGTCTATACTTAAATCCCCAAAACCTGGAAATATGTTACCTTACATGACAGAGAAGTATTAAGGTAGAAGATGGGATCAAGGTTGATAATCTTATCCTGTGTTATTTTGTGTGTGGAGGTGATGTAATCAGAAGGGTCGTGATTAATGTAAGGAGGAGGCAAAAGAGGAAGAAGCAGAGAGACAACAACAGTATGAAGAGGAAGCTTCTAGCAGCTGGAAAAGGCAAGAAAACAAGATTATCCCCCTAGAATCTCCAGAGTAAACACAGTCTTGCAGACACCTTGATATTTGGCCCACGAGACCCATTTTGGATTCCTGAGCCCTAGAACTGTAAATGGTTAAGATGTGTTGTTTTAAACGCTGGAGCCTGTGGTAATTTGTTAAGACAGCAATAGAAAATTACTGTAACACCTGAAAGAGATGTTGCAAAATGTGTGCAGAATAATTGGAGAGAAATGTTTAATTCAGGATTTGTAAGACTCATAATATCTTCCACCAAAGGAAATAGAGTTAGATGTTAAACTCACATCTCAAATTACCACCTATAGCATTTCCATTGTAACTTTATTCTCCAATTATTCTCATTCTATCCATAGAACTTTAACAGATTTTGGAAAACCTATGATAGTGTATACTAAATGCAAGAACTTTAGAGTAAAAAAAGTTTTATCATGCTCTTGTTTAATACGTGAGTGGCTTTCTTTTGAAAATTTACCAAACTTGTCAATAAGCTCTACATAAAACAAATAGTTGGGAATTTCTGGATTTGAATTTGATTGTATTCATATTTATACTAGCTAGTTTTATAATCATTAGTATATATTTCTAGCACTATCCCTAACTTACAATACTATTTTCAGGATATCACTTACCCTCATCAATCTTAGGTTCCACATTCACAAAGAAATAGAGATAGAAACAGAAGATATTAAGATGAGGATGCAAAAATATACAGAAGAACTATACAAAAAAGATCTTAATGACCCAGATAAGCACGATGGTGTGATCACTCACCTAGGGCCACGCATCCTGCAGTGAGAAGTCAAGCGGGCCTTAGGACGCATCACCATGAACAAAGCTAGTGGAGGTGATGGATTACAGCTAAGCTATTTCAAAACCTAAATGATGATGCTGTGAAAGTGCTGCACTCAATATGCCAGCAAATTTGGAAAACTCAGCAGTGGCCACAGGACTGGAAAAGTCATTTTTTATTCCAATCTCAAAGAAAGGCAATGCCAGAGAATGTTCAAACACAATTGCACTCATCTCACATGCTAACAAAGTAATGCTCAAAATCCTCCAAATCAGGATTCAACAGTACATGAATCAAGAACTTCCAGATGTTCAAGCTGAACTTAAAAAGACAGAGAAACCAAAGGTCAAATTGCCAATATCTTTTGGATTACAGAAAAAGCAAAAGAGTTCTAGAACAGCATCTACTTCTGCTTTATTGACTATGCCAAAGCCTTTGACTGTGTAGATCAAAGCAAACTGTGGAAAATTCTGAAACAGATGGGAATACCAGACCACCTGACCTGCTTTCTGAGAAATCTGTATGCAGGTCAAGAAGCAACAGTTAGAAATGGACATGGAAAAACAGACTGGCTCCAAATCAGGAAAGGAGTACATCAAGACTGCATATTGTCTTCCTGCTTATCTGACTCATATACAAAGTATATAAATTAGATGCAAAATGCCAGGCTGGATGAAGCACAAGCTAGAATCAAGATTGCAGGGTAAAATATCAATAACTTCAGATATGCAGATGACATCACTCTTATGGCAAAAAGTGAAGAAAAACTAATGAGCCTTTGATGAAAGTGAAAGAGGCTTAAAACTCAACTTTCAAAAAATGAAGATCATGGCATCCAATCCCATCACTTCATGGCAAATAGATGGAGAAACAATGGAAACAGTGACAGACTTTATTTTCTTGTGCTCCAAAGTCACTGCAGGTGGTGACTGCAGCCATGAAATTAAAAGACGTTTGCTCCTTGGAAGAAAAGCTATGACCAACCTAGATAGCATATTAAACAGCAGAGACATTACTTTGACAACTAAAGTCCATCTAGTCAAAGCTATGATTTTTCCAGTAGTCATGTAAGGACGTCAGTGTTGGACCATAAAAAAAAAGCTGAGTGCCGAAGAATTGATGCTTTTGAGCTGCGGTGTTGGAGAAGACTCTTGAGAGTTCCTTGAACAGCAGAGAGTCAATGCTGCAAAGAGTCAAGGAAGTCAACTCTGAATATTCATTGGAAGGACTGATGCTGAAGCTGAGCTCCAATACTTTGGCCACCTATGCAAAGAGCTGACTCATTGGAAAAGACCCTGATCATGGGAAAAATTGAAGACCGAAGGAGAAGGGGATGACAGAGGATGAAATGGTTGGATGGCATCACCAACTCAATGGACAGGAGTTTGATCAAGCTCGGGGAGTTGTCAATGGACAGGGAAGCCTGGCGTACTGAAGTCCATGGGGTCCCAAAGAGTAGGACATGACTGAGTGACTGAACCCAAGAAGTGAAATGGTCATTAATTAAATTATTTGTAATATATGTATCTAATAACATCATTCATCTGAGTATCCCAAGTGAGTTAAAGTCATTCAGTCATATCAGATTTTTTGTGACCCCATGGACTATATAGCCTGCTAGGATCCTCTGCCCATGGAATTCTCTAGGCCAGAATACTGGAGTGGGTAGCTGTTCCCTTCTCCCAAAGCATAGTATCCTGAAGGATAGTTTATAAACATTAACAAGTAGTAATATCTCAACTTTACAAGGGACAAACAAGGCAGAAAGAATTAACTAGATTAGAGAAAGCCATAAATTACCCACTGGTGGGACACTCTGAGGACTATGCTTGCTGTCCTTCTATCTGCTTACCACGTTTTAATCTCTATTTGATACCACTAGGCAATACATACATAATCAGTAGATTAAAATATTCTATATGAGTGTAACATACTATATGTTACTAATAGAATCAATACTAACCCAAGTCCTAAACCATATAGAAAATGCTTAAGAAAGCCTAGCCTGTTTTTAACATTCTGCATACAGGCTACTCATCTAACAGTTCCAGGTGTATCATAAAAGAAAGGACCTTTTAATGTCTGTATTATCAGTCATATTAGCTTTGCTAAAATTGGGGAGGGCTCTCAAAACAGACGATGCATGCATTATATACTGTCATTGAAAAGTGAAAGTGAAGTCACTCAGTTGTGTCCGATTCTTTGCGATCCCATGGACTGTAGCCTACCAGGCTCCTCCGTCCATGGGATTTTCCAGGCAAGAGTACTGGAGTCGGTTGCCATTTCCTTCTCCAGGGGATCTTCCTGACCCAGGGCCTCCCACATTATAGGCAGACGCTTGACTGTCTGAGCCACCAAGGCAGTCCATACAGTCACTGAAGATCCTTTTAAATACTGTACTTAAAGAGACTTTTGGCTATTGCATAAACACCGATCCTGTTATCTTTTGCTTTATTGTCTATAGTTATTAACACTGTATTGGACCCCAAAAATTTAAGAAGGCATACCTCGTGTTAAGGGCTCTTAATAACAATGAAAGTGGATTGGATTACTGAATCGAGTTTAATGCAGCCACAGCTACTACCTCTATCAACCTTTTTTCCAGGAACTGCTTTTCCATCCCTAAGTTTATATAAACATGCAGGCTCATGTGCTTACTTGGTTTAGAAAAAAAAATCCACACTTCCCATAGCAACCTCAGTTTCAAATGGGAGTAGAATATCTTGGTGGGCACTGATGCTGAAGTGTCACTGATGAGGGGGTCTTCCTCAGCTTCCTGCCCAAACCAGAACCCTCCAGCTGGACCACTCCACATGTCACTCTCTCCTCGAGTCCGGGTTCTGTCCTGGAGGCCCCTTGCTTGGGCTTCCAGAACGTGCTGCTTACGTGCATCATGCCCCTGTTCCCTGCTCCTCACCGCATACCTGGTGGTCACAGGTACGCAGGAAGATGTGCTTGTTTTTGAGCACTGGTTTCCTAAGAAAAAAACTTCAAATAAGCTTTCTCAGACCCCTGTATTGCTCCCAAAATTCCAGCCCTGAAGCTGCTCTGTAGCTTGATGGATATCTCCTATTTTATGCCCTTC
Source organism: Cephalophus harveyi (assembly GCA_006410635.1). Taxonomy (NCBI): domain Eukaryota; kingdom Metazoa; phylum Chordata; class Mammalia; order Artiodactyla; family Bovidae; genus Cephalophus; species Cephalophus harveyi. Next base: position 25,005 of record SJYT01056691.1, read on the forward strand.
CCCACATCCACACCTCAACTCTGAATGCAAAGCTGCTGTAACTTTCTCTTCCCGGGATGCCTCCTTGCTCCAGAAGTCATAAAGAGTTACCACCAGGATTTCCATTTGCAATTTCTTCATAAAACACAAAAGCATTAAAAAAAATTTTTTTTTCCTGACATCTTGTGAAGAAGGAGTATCTACTTTACAAAGAAGAGCTTGCCCTCTTGAGAAGGTAGAGAATCATAGGAAGGAATCATAGGAATTCCTTCCTGCAGGGCTCAGAGCAGTGGAAAGTAATGTCACGCTCATTTGTCAATGCTTCTTCACATGAGCTTGCTGTGTTAAATATTTAATAAATCACCACGTGCTAACAGTCCTGTACATCAATGGTCCCCAGGCTTTTTGACACCAGGGACCAGTGCCATGGAAGACAATTTTCCACTGACAGGGTGGATGGCATTGGTCCAGGTGGTAATGCGAGCAGCTGGGGGGAGCGGGTGGGGAGCAGCAGATGAAGTGTCCCTCGTTTGCCCTCCGCTCACCTCCTGCTGTGGCCTGGTTTCTAATGGGCCATGAACCAATAGTGCTCTGCAGCCCAGGGATCAGGGACCCTGGTTATACAGTGTCTGTAGCATCCTGGTCTTCCTAGTGACACACCTGTTTTCAAGTATCACTTCTGTTATAGATCTCAAGTTGGAGAGCTCGTTGCTCAAGAGCTCTTGACCAATACTAAGAGATAGGTGTTGGGTAAAAGGAAAGGTAGCTGTGGTCCATGGGGTCGCGAAGAGTCGGACACGACTGAGCGACTTCACTTTCACTTTTCACTTTCATGCATTGGAGAAGGAAATGGCAGCCCACTCCAGTGTTCTTGCCTGGAGAATCCCAGGGATGGGGGAGCCTGGTGGGCTGCCATCTATGGGGTCACACAGAGTCGGACACGACTGAAGTGACTTAGCAGCAGCAGCAGCAGCTTTATTGAGGAAGTCAGCAATTCTGGGGAGAAGGTGAACTCATGTCCCAAAAAACAAACTGCCCTCTGCCACTCAGGGGAGCAAGAACTTTTAAAGGGGAGTTTCAGGGGTGTATCAGTGGAGGGAGGGGGCCAGATGCAGAAACAGCGCAGTCAACTCTGACAGTCATCTTGAAATTGGTCATTGGTGGTCTGAGCAGCGTCATCTTTATTGGTTTAAGTCCATACAGTTAATCTTCAGTTCTAGGGATGGTTTGTTCCCATTTCTTTGAGGCCACTTCTTGAAATTCTTGTTACGGGAGTCTGGTCATCACATAGTTAACCTACCCCTGGTGGGGGCTTCAGTAATTTCGGTGCTCAGTATGTCTGAGCTCAAAGGATGTGGCTCAGAATATTGTCTATAATGGACTTCCCAGGTGGTGCTAGTGGTAAAGAACCTGCCTGCCAATGCAGGAGACATAAGAGATGTGGGTTTGATCCCTGAGTGGGGAAGATCCCCTGGAGGAGGGGATGGCAACCCACTCCAGTATTCTTACCTGGAGAATCCCATGCACAGAGGAGCCTGGCAGGCTTCAGTCCATGGGGTGAAAAAGAGTCAGACATGACTGAAGCGACTTAGCATGCATGCACTACTATCTATTGCCCTTGAAGCGAACTAATATCCTTGAGTTTGCTTAATGACTAAACTGTTATTATTGATTTTGTTTGACTGCTTTCCTTTGTTTCTGCATTTTCTCTCTTCCCAAATGAAGTTTATTCTTGGGCTAAAGTTTTTCTCCATACAAGAGGCAGATAGAGGCCGTGGTGTGGGTGTCTGTCATGGGAAGATTGCTCCACTACACCTCCACCAGGAAATGAATCACCCAGCCAAAGGGGGATTAAGCTTTCTTTTGTACTGTATCCTCCTTATCCTACATTGTAGAGTAAAACTCCAGAACTCTCTTTTCAGAGATACAGAGGGCTCTGGCACTCACAGGAACACACAGCATTTGTCACATCACTTAGCAGAGATAGAAAGACTTCTGAAGAAACCTGGGAATCAGTGCTAATACTCAATTGTAAAAGTTATTTATATATTTGACTGTGCCGGGTGTTAGTTCCAGCATGTGGGACCCTTAATTGTGGCATATGAGATCTAGTTCCCTGACTAGGGATTGAACCCAGGCCCCTAGCATTGAGAACACAGAGTCTGAGCCCCTGGACTATGAGGGAATTTCCAGCACTGATACTTTGAATAAATCTATTTTAAAAGGTAGCATAAAGGTTTAAAAAGAAAGAACCAAGGTACCTTGAATAGCCCAAGTGTTCATAGAACAGACTGTTCACAGAACAAGAATTGTATGAGACATTTGGAAGATGAAATTGCATTGCATGTGACTATTATTTTAGGTGAGACTGTTCTTAAGGTTTACTGTAAGGATACACTAGAGATTGATAAGATAAGCATTCTTCATTCAGTAGAATTTACTGCATGTATGCAAGTTTCTCCTTACCAGCCAGTGGAAGTGAACAAGGGTACATAAAAGTTACATTTAAAGTAGTGTAGCCCCCACCTGGGTGAGAGCAGGGTCTCAGTTCCACCTTTTAATTCTCTCCAAGCTATTCCGGAGCATTCCTGGAGTGGTCCCCAAAGGAAACTCACATTCTTCTCAGTCATTTTCACTGAGTCATTTTGTGATGTTTGCAAGGTCCTAAGTTAAAGAATTGGCTACTAAAAATGGTTGTACTCTATCTGCCTGCAAGAGTCAAGATTCAGGTCATCAGAGTGTGTAATCCAGGTAAACNCCAAAGGAAACTCACATTCTTCTCAGTCATTTTCACTGAGTCATTTTGTGATGTTTGCAAGGTCCTAAGTTAAAGAATTGGCTACTAAAAATGGTTGTACTCTATCTGCCTGCAAGAGTCAAGATTCAGGTCATCAGAGTGTGTAATCCAGGTAAACAGCATTTCTCAGCGATGCTTGTCGAAATGAATATTATTTTTTGTTGTTGTTTATTTGTTTCCAATATTTTGTGTGTGGTCTGCCAACATCTTTTTTTGTGAATATTTGTTAATATTTTCCTATAAAAGTTGTCCTATATCTTTTACACTTCCCAGGTGGCTCAGTGGTAAAGAATTCACCTGCTAACGCAGAAGACACAGGAGATATGGGTTTGATCCCTGGGTCAGGAAGATCCCCTAGGGTAGAAAATGGCAACCTGCCCCAGTTTTCTTGCCTGGAAAATTCCATGGACAGAGAAGCTCTATGGGCTACAGTTCACAGAGTCACAAAGAGTTGGATGTGACTTAGCAACTCAGCATGCACGCATATCTTTTATTCCTTTGTACTTCACCAACTCATTTGATAAATATTTCTTGAACACCTTCAATGTGCAAAGCTTGGGCTAAGTAGACGCATTTCTGAACAAGAAATAATCTCGGCTCTGAAATCTAATGGGAAATAAGAACAGACAATGATAATTAAAGAAAAAACATACAGGAGAAAGTCCATGTGAAAACATTAGTAATTGATTTGTAGTTCAGAGAAGTGAAGCATTTACTAGAACTTATTGGGCTCACCAAGAAGCCTTCAAAGAGAGAGTGGCTTTAAGATGAGCCCTTAAAGCATGGATATCATCTTTTAAAATAAGTTTAGTAAATTTATTCTATATTGAAACTATTATTTCAAATAAATTAGAAAAAAGTGTATTTCAAGTAGAAGGAAATTAAACCACCTGTAAGCTAGTCAAGCAAAAGTAATTTTGTAATTGTAGAGGATTAAATTATTGTTCACAATATTTTGTCCCCTCTGTATAATTTTGTCAATAGTTAATACTTTGTTTGCTCTACTTTCAGACCATACTGTAGGTGCTGTTTTTTAATCTGATTTTATCACTCAGCATAGAGTGATCAACTTTCTATTCTTTTGTACCATTTAAATGTCTGAATAGATTTTTTTTTTTAAATCCAGTTCTCCCAAATAAAAAGCTGTATTTGTTAGTTTTAGACTTGGCTGCAAATGAGAGAAAACTGAGTGGATTAAAGACAACAGAATTTTTTTCTATGTATCAGTGAAGAAGTTATGAACTGGCATTATGCCACATGGTATAGAAGCCCAGACCTCATCTGTCTGGCAAGTTTCAGGAGGATGGAGTGAAGTTAAGCAGACAGGAAGAACTTTTTCACAAGTTGCACACATCATTCTTATTTCTATCCAAAGGGTAGAAATTAGTTACTTGTCCATGTTTACTTACAAGAGAATCTGAGGAAAGTAGCCTTCAGTCAGGTAACTGAGACCCAGTGAAAAACTGGGGACTCCATTATCAAGGAAGAAGTGGAGACAAAACAGCCCACTATAATTGATATTCTCTGTGATTGGCATCCATTTTGTTTTCAATCTTTTAATACCATAAGTAACATTATGATTAAACTTATAGATGTTTGACAGGCAGAAATAGAGAGGATATTAGGGGGTGAAGAACATTTAAGAATACCTAGGAACTTGTTTATAAACAACAAGCAATATAATTTTGTAATAGGGTATGGGGCTTCCAGGGTGGCTCAGACGGTAATCTGCCTGCAACGCGAGAGACCCCTGGGTCAGGAAGATCCCCTGGAGAAGGGATTGACTACCCACTCCAGTATTCTTGCCTGGAGAATTTCTATGGACAGAGTAGCCTGGTGAGCTACTGACCATAGGGTCACAAAGAGTCAGACATGACTGATCAATTAACACTCTTTTACTTTCAAAAGACATATAGGGGAATAGATGGAAATAAATCTTGTTTTTCCAAAGGGTTATTCAATCTTGTGTGTCCAGAAAGATAACAGATCCTGAGTTCCAAGATCAGTGATATTAGACCCTCATTTTCAGAGGATAATCTAGTCAGTATATGAAGTAAGCATCTATGTTTACTAAGTGAACTGGTTAAGCAACCAGTGAAACCATCTTTGAGCACTTAACCCCCTCTAGGTTTATATCAGAAGACCTTTTTTATCTTTCAGATGAAAATAGAAAATCTTTCTGGAATAAGTAAAATATACATGAAAAATAGTCTATATTTTTATATATAGTTTATATTATTTGATATGATAACAACAATAATAACTTAAATTTCTTTTTTTTTTTTTTTAATTTTATTTTACTTTACAATACCGTATTGGTTTTGCCATACATTGACATGAATCCACCAT